>CM031900.1:12357819-12510795 GCA_018691285.1 Cucurbita argyrosperma subsp. sororia
TTTCATACGTAATCATGAACTTAATTAGGCTTCATTAATACTCTCAAATTTTTAAAAAATTTAAAATGCCTTTACCATATTAAATGTCTAAGAACTTTTAGGAGTAATATTAACATTTTAACCTTTATCCTAAAAAGTTTTTACTTAGTAGATGAAAACCGTTTGTCTACACCTCATAAATTATCTCGATCCTCAATTTTTAGGGTAGGAATGATAAAAAAATAATAAATAAATAATATATATATATATAATTTTTTTTTTTATTACTTATTATTCTATTTTTATAAACCGTTTAAAGTATTAATGAAACTAGGACGAGACTGTTTTCATGTGTTCTAATTTTTGTGGGCTACATTTCTTTTGTAGGAAGACCGTTAATATTAGGGATATTAGGGATGTAGATGAGTTGGGTTGGGCCTTTTAGACCAACTCGATATTCAAGTTGGTTAGATTGGTAATCCAAGTAACCCAAAATTGTTTCGTAGTCCAACTCGACCCAACTCTCTATTTCCGAAATAGGTCGTATGACTAGTTACTATGATTGGTTGGTTGGTCGTGTGACTGAGACTGAGAGCGGGAGTAGCGCGCAACTGTAAGCAGCGAGCGGTGGCAGGAGGCAGCTTGCAAATGAGCAAGATCGAAAGTAGCGACAGTGTTGAAAGAATAAAAAGAAAACCCTAAAGTGGAAGGCTGAAGCCTAAAGCATTGGACCCCACTTGGTTTGTTTGAATTTTACACTTGCAAAATTAGTTTTAGTTGTTGACGGCTCCCATGGATCCAAACGATAGAAATATACTATTGTTATATTGGAATGAGTGACCACATATCACGTACTTACCAATTGTATGGACTTTTAATTTTAAAGCTATGAACAAATGTGAGTTTGGATATTTCGTATTCTTGTCATAAATGAAGGTAATTAGGGACGGGTTTGGTAACACATTCTCCTTTATTGTTTATAATAAAAATAAAACGTGATTGATAATGGGGTTATTTCTTTTAACCGAACGGAGTTATTGTTCTAAAAAATTTTGAATTAAAAATGTAAAAGTATGATATGGAAGTTGATTTTATATTATGTCGGTAAGGGCCCTTCACCTAGTCTAATTTTTATAGTTTCTCGGGCCTAGCCCAATCGGACTTTATCTGGTCATCATATCTCATCACTCGGCTCCTAAAATCATATTTATTCGTAAGAGTTCCGTACATAATCCTAAAATTATAGTTTCTTGTTTTTTAATTTATTTTTAAGAAAGTAATAAACCTTTAAATTGTTATTTTACCATCTATGATAGGTTGCAACATGACTTAATATGGTATGTTCGTATTTTCCTCCTCTAATATCATTTCTTAATGTAAATGTTTATATTATTACCTTATCGTATATGGCACATTTTAAAGTGTCTTTTATATCATATCTTTGTATTGTCCTTTCCTTGTATAAATCTAAACGTTTTCTGTTAATTTCTCTCATAGTTAGGAAAAATAAATGGAATGTTTGTACTGACTTTGTGGTTTCGTTAGGCCTTACACAAGGTTCTTTTGCACTAATCGAACATAATTTATGCAGAAGCTAAGATTTGTTCAATCATACATGTAACCTGCATATGTATATGTTTACTCGATAGCAACTCTAACCGACTTGCCTCTAATCTAGGCTAGGCTCTAAGACTCGACCTTACTATTACTACAGGCCAAAATCCTTCAAATGCAATATTTTATCTCATATACTTGTTTTGATAATCAATCAAACCGTTATATAGAATGTTTCGTTCTCCTGTTTCCACAACATTTAAAGAATGTTTCATTCTCGTCCCCAACTAATGTGGGATCTCAACATCCACCCCTTCGGGCCCAGCGTCCTCGCTAGCACTTGATTCCTTCTCCAATCGATATGAGACCCCCCCCCCAATCCACCCTCCTTCGGGGTCCAACATCCTTACTGGCACACTGCCTCGTGTCCACTGCTCTTCGGGGTTGAGCCCCCTCGCTGACACATTGCCTGGTATCAAGCTCTGATACTATTTGTAACGGCTCAACTCACCCTTAGCACATATTATCATCTTTGGGCTTTCCCTTTTGGTCTTCCCTTTAAGGTTTTTCATCTTTGGGCTTTCCCTTTTGTCTATTGCCACATTTTATGATGAAGAAATTTGGCAAATGGATGTTAAGACAGCCTTTCTAAACGGCAATCTTGAAGAGAGTATCTATATGGCTCAACCTGAGGGGTTCATGGAACAGGATCACGAGCAAAGGGTTTGCAAGCTTAAAAGATCCATTTATTGTTTTAAGCAAGCATCTTGATCCTGGAATATAAAGTTTGGTACTGCGAGCAAATCTTATGGCTTTAAACAGAATGTTGACGAACCTTGTGTTTATAAAAGGATATTCAACTCTACAATAGCTTTCCTGGTATTGTACGTTGACGATATCCTACTCATTGGAAATGATGTGGGATTTCTGACTGACATTAAGCATTGGCTAACGACACAATTCCAAATGAAAGATTTGGGAGAGGCTCAGTTTGTTCTTCGAATCCAAATTGTTCGGAATCGCAAGAACAAAACACTAGCATTGTCTCAGGCATCGTACATTGATAAAATGTTGATTCGATATAAGATGCAGAACTCCAAGAAAGGATTATTACCTTTCAGGCATGGAGTTCATTTGTCGAAGGAACAAAGTCCTAAGACACCTCAAGAAGTTGAGGATATGAGACACATTCCCTATGCATCAGCGGTCGGTAGTCTAATGTATGCCATGCTATGTACCCGACCCGACATATGCTATGTTGTGGGAATTGTCAGCAGATATCAGTCCAATCCATGACGTGTTCATTGGACTGCAGTTAAGAATATTCTTAAGTATCATAGGAGAACGAGGGACTATATGCTAATGTACGGTGCTAAGAATCTGATCCGTACAGGGTACACTGACTCAGATTTTCAGACCGATATAGATTCGAGGAAATCGACATCAGGATCTGTCTTCACTCTAAATGGAGGAGCAATAATATGGAGAAGCATAAAGTAAGGTTGCATAGCTGCTTCCACCATGGAGTCTGAGTATGTTGCTACTTGTGAAGCAGCGAAAGAATCTGTATGGCTTAGGAAGTTCTTAACTAATTTTGAAGTCGTTCCAAATATGCATATTCCTGTCACTCTTTATTGTGATAACAGTGAAGCAGTTGCAAATTCAAAAGAACCAAGAAGCCATAAGCGAGGAAAACTTATTGAGCGCAAATATCATCTCATAAGGGAGATTGTGCAACGAGGAGATGTGATCATCACACAGATAGCTTCAGAGCACAACATTGCTGATCCATTTACAAAGCCCCTCAGGGCTAAAGTGTTTGAAGGGCACATAGTGAGTCTAGGACTACGAGTTATGTAATTTAGGGCAAGTGAGAGAAAAGGCATGAGTATGTGATGCCCTAATTTATTGTATTTCTCTCTACTCAACGTTATAAAACCCCACTAGAGTTTTAGTCCAAGTGGGAATTTGTTGGGTTTTGTGTCCTAAAACTCATAATTTGTAAACAAAAACATATTCTATTTTCAATAAAGTTATTATTGTTGTTTATTTAATAAAGTTTGTTATTGAATAAAGTGAACTTTATGATCATTAATCTAAATCCAATAAACTAAGAACACTCTGGCTATAGTATGATTACTTAAACTATATGTAGAGACATAAGAATGGATCAAGTTCAAGTATATATAGTCAAAATGATCTATAGGACACTATGGTGTTAGGATCGCACAACAACGCACACGTTCGATCTAGATGAACACAAAGAATGGGATAGTGAAAATTGCAAGGAGAACTCTGGCTAAAAGGATTTTTTTATTTTTGATGACTTCAGGTATGTACAACAAGAGAGAGTACAAAGAATAGAAAAGTACATTTTAAAAGCTCTACCGGACAGGGTATATATATAGTTTAGTTTACTATATATAGCTTTACCAGATTTAACATCTACTATATATAGCTATTCACTATATATACCTTTACCCGATTTAACCATCTACTATATATAGCTATTTACCATATATAGCTTTACCGGATATAGCTTTACCAAATATAGCTTTACCGGATATAACCGTTGACCAAGCTACAAATACGCATCAGGCTCCATAACCTAACAATTCTCCCACTTGGAGACTGATCTAGTCAACCAAGAATTTCACTCATAAACGACCATGAGCATCTTCACTGCACCATACCAATTGAGGTTTTGCACAACCTCAATATTCCAACATCAACATATTTTGTCAACATGTTTGCTGGATTCTTTGCACCCTCTATCTTCTCCAAACACGTCACCATCTTCAACTAACCTCCGAGTGAAATGGTATCGCCTTTTGTGTTTTGAATGATAGACCGGGTTCCTCGCCAACAGCATGAGTCTCAGGAATTTCTTGAGTATCTCCTACAACATCACTATGTGAATCTTTCAGCAACTCAACCTCAATTCCCACTTGCTTCACCTCTGGTTTCTCAACAAGAGTCTCAGCAGTTTCTTGAGTATTCGCTACAACATCACTCTGTGAATCTTTGAGCAACTCAACCTCAACTCCCACTTGCTTCACCTCTGGTTTCTCAGCAAGAGTCTCAGGAGTTTCTTGAGTATCCGCTACAACATCACTCTGTGAATCTTTGAGCAACTCAACCTCAACTCCCACTTGCTTCACCTCTGGTTTCTCAGCAAAAGTCTCAGGAGTTTCTTGAGTATCCGCTACAACATCACTTTGTGAATCTCTGAGCAACTCAACCTCAACTCCCACTTGCTTCACCTCTGGTGTTTTAGCAAGAGTCTCAGGAGTTTCTTGAGTATCCGCTACAACATCACTATGTGAATCTTTGAGCAACTCAACCTCAACTCCCACTTGCTTCACCTCTGGTTTCTCAGCAAGAGTCTCAAGAGTTTCTTGAGTATCCGCTGCAACATCCTATGTGAATTTTTCCAGCAACTCAACCTCAACTCTCACTTACTTCTCCTCTGGTTTCTCAGCAAGAGTCTTCGGAGTTTCTTGAGTATCCGCTGCAACATCACTATGTGAATTTTTCTAGCAACTCAACCTCAAGAGTTTCAGCGACGCTTCCACGCAACCCCCTCTGGAGTTTCAGCGACGCTTCCAGCCGATGCATCCCCCTCTGGAGTTTCAGCGACACTTCCGCCCGACGCAACCCCCTCTGGAGTTTCAGCGACGCTTTAGGTACTTTTCTTCAATTCTCTAGCAGTCTTGGTGAAGCTAACTCGTTTCTATTTGCTCGTAACGCAGTTCTCACAAGGACTCATAACAATCTCCGCATCAAATACACCTTGTTCATAGCCGACGGCTTTTCATACATATTTGACAGCGTCTTCAACAGACCTGACATTGTCTTCTCCTTGATAATGTTGAACGCCATGTTTCGGGATAGCGTCAACCGGATCAGCCCCAAGACTTGTCGATCCTTGAGCTTCCACTGTTCCGTGGTCATGGTATCCGGCTTCACCCCCAACAGAGGGTCGTGAAGATCTTTCTGGTACAGATAATCTTCAATCTGCATCTTCTAGAAACCGAAATCGGATCCATCGTACTTCTCAATTCCAATCTTTGATCTTTCCATCTTCACAGATCATGGTGAATTTTACCTAGCTCTGATACCAGTTGTTGGGATCCATACTAGTCGTTAGCTCTGATACAAGTTGTTAGGATCGCACAACAACGCACATGCTCGATCTAGATGAACACAAAGAATGGGATAGTGAAAATTGCAAGGAGAACTCTGGCTAAAAGGATTTTTTTTTTTTTTTATTGATGACTTCAGGTATGTACAACAAGAGAGAGTACAGAGAATAGAAAAGTACATTTTCAAAGCTCTACCGGATGGGGTATATATATAGTTCAGTTTATTATATATAGCTTTACCAGATTTAACATCTACTATATATAGCTATTTACAATATATAGCTATTTACCATATATAGCTTTACCGGATATAGCTTTACCAAATATAGCTTTATCGGATATAACCGTTGACCAAGCTATAAATACGCATCAAGCTCTATAACCTAACATATGGATGCAGCCCACTTTTGTATATGATATAAACAATGTGATCACTAAATTGTACATGTGGAGACATGTGAGGGGGGGGAGGGGGGCGTCCTATGCAATGAGTATTGCATAAGATCGGACCATGAAGAAAACCACTCTCACTTTATAATGTCGTTTACTATTGAGACTGATTTTCTTTACATTCGATAACCTAGGTAACTCGGTTTTAATCCTGAGCTAACCATAAACTCCTGTTTATTCGGAATTATCCTTAGATTTGCATGGGTGAGAGTGGCTCTAGTTCGCCGACTCAATAGGCCTCCCATTTTAAGGGTAAGACTGGGTGAATGGCTGGGGACGTGGGGTGCAAGATGGAATTCCCTCCTACCCACTTTTAAGGATAGAAAAGAGGTAGATCCCTTAAGCATTGACTCCAGGTCTTGAACAAGGGGCCCCACCCTCTCATTAGCCTGAGAGGGATTCGGTTTACTGGTTGGACCACAAACCAATTGTTCATTAGAGGATCAGTGAGACATAAGGAACAAGAAGTAACTTTTGGGGTAAAACGGCAAATCCCAGCTCTAGTTACGAACAACTTGTGAAGGATCGACTTACTAATTATGGTTATATCAAATGGACAGAAGTATATCTATAGTGAGGGGAGTGCAACTACTAGGCTATAGTGGAGTGTCCTTGTAGTTAATGAATGTTGGTTAACAAGGTTAATGAGTTTAACCGGTTAATCTTGGATCGTTGGAGCCCATGATCTATAGGTCCATTAGGTCCCTTTGCTAGCTCCTATCGTACTAAACCATAGAACAGTGTGAGGAGTGAGTTTAAAGTGTTCGAATTCAAATTAGGGAATAGGCACTACATATATACGATATATTTAACCGCATTTTTGTTTTATTTACAAATTAAACAAAAGAGAGGATCTGAGATTTAAATATCTTAATCAATTATGTGTCGGAATTGATTGGGATTGACATTTGAATTAATATTAAATATTAATTAAATAGTTTAATTAATCATTTAATGTTACTTTAATTTGAAATTCATTATTCAAATTAATTGTTGAATTAAAATGAAGAAAGTCAAAATGTTGACTTTATTTAGTTGAAAAATCCATGTTAGTGGAATTTTGAGGTGTCAAAATTTGGTTTAACCAAACTTGCATGCTTGCCAAATAAACCCCACAAGTTTGAGTGGAATTTTGAGTGTCAAAATTTGGTTAACTCAAACATGCATGCTTGCCACGTAATCCCAAACATTTGAGTGGAATTTTAAGTGTCAAAATTTGGTGATCTCAAATTTGCATGAACATACAAACATGACTCTTTAAATAGAGTGACCATGGTACATGGAAGGTCTTCTTCTTCTTGGTGAAAAACCTTGAGAAAAACCTCTCACAAACACTCTCTTCACATATACAAAATCCCTCCCAAGTATTGTCACTCACCGAATTCCAGAATCCCGTTCTAAGGTCGGAGAATAGTGGAGAAGACACTAGTGGTGGTTCGAAACCGGTTGGTGAGGAAAAAGGAGTTTGTACTACAAAAGGTTAGTATCTAAACTCATTAAGTTTTAATACTTATGAACATGCTAGTTATTTACTATAATTGATGTTCTAAAAGTGCCTAAGATCCAAATTGCTTCTGCATGTGTTATATTAACACCATCAGTTAGTGGAAGAAAGCGATATGTGTCTGGAGAAGATAGAGGGTGCAAAGAATCTAGCAGACATGTTGACAAAATGTGTTGATGTTTGAAAATTAAGGTTATGCAAAGCCTTAAATGGTATGGTGTAGGATCAGTATCTAAGTGGGAGAATTGTTAGGTTATGGAGTCTGCTCTCTTATTTATGTCTTGGTCAATGGTTATATCCGGTAAAGCTATATTTGGTAAAGCTATATATGGTAAAGCTATATACAGTAAAGCTATATCCGGTAAAGCTATATATGGTAAAGCTATATCTGGTAAAGCTATATATGGTAAATAGCTATATATAGTAGATGGTTAAATCTGGTAAAGCTATATATAGTAAACTAAACCATATATATATCCCGTCTGATAGAGCTTTGAAAATTTACTTTCTATTCTCGGTAATTCTCTCTTACTGTACATACGTGAAGTAATCAATAAAAAATTCTTTTAGCCAGAGTTCTCCTTGCACTTTTCTCTATCCTATTCTTTGTATTCATCTAGAGCAAGGTTCGACGAAGCAAGTGGGAGTTGAGCTTGAGTTGCAGGAAAACTCACTTAGTGATGTTATAGCAGATACTTATGAAACTCCTGAGACTACTGCTCAGGAACCAGATGTGGAGCAAGGTTCCAAAACCACGAAGCAAGTAGGAGTTGAGCTTGAGTTGCAGGGAAACTCACCTAGTGATCTTGTAGCAGATACTCAAGAAACTCCTAAGACTACTGCTGAGGAACCAGATGTGGAGCAAAGTTCCAAGACAACAAAGCAAGTGGGAGTTGAGGTTGAGTTGCGGAGAAAATCATCTAGTGATCTTGTAGCAGATACTCAACAAACTTTTGAGGTTGTTGCGGAGGAATCAGCAGTGGAGCAACTGACACCTGAACCGGTGTTGAGAAGATCATCAAGTACTATCAGAGTACCAGATATGTATGTACCTTCATTACACTGTCTGTTGCCGATGAAAGGGAACCACAACCCTTTGAGGAGGCCCTACAGTTGGAGGATACAACCAAGTCGGAGCAAACCATGGATGATGAGACGTTTAGGCTTCAAAAATGTGTTGTACTGAGGTTAAGTACGTGGCAATAGCTGAAGTTGGAAAGAAGACGATATGGATGACTGACTATCTGGAAGAATGGGCAAGCAGTAGCACGAAGATATTCTTTATAGAGATATTCAGAGTGTCATGCAGTTGCTGAAGGAACCCGGTCTATCATTTAAAGAGAAAACACAAAAGACGATACCATTTCACTTGCAGGTTAGTGAAAGATGGTGATGTGTTTGGAGATAATAGAGGGTGCAAAGAATCCAGCAAACATGTTGACAAAATGTGTTGATGTTGGAATATTGAGGTTGTGCAAAGCCTCAATTGATATGGTGCCATGAAGATGCTCATGGTCGTTTGAGAATGAAATTCTTGGTTGACTATATCAGTCTCCAAGTGGGAGAATTGTTAGGTTATGGAGTCTGCTGCTTATTTATAGCTTGGTCAACTGTTATATCCGATAAAGCTATATTTGGTAAAGCTATATATGGTAAATAGCTATATATAGTAGATGGTTAAATCTGGTAAAGCTATATATAGTAAACTGAACTATATATATATCCTGTCTGGTAGAGCTTTGAAAAGTACTTTCTGTATTCTCTCTTACTGTACATACTTGAAGTCATCAATATAAATCGTTTAGCAAGAGTTCTCCTTGCATTTTCTCTATCCTGTTCTTTGTGTTCATCTAGACCGAGTGTGTGCGTTGTTGTGCGATCCTAACATTTCCATGCAACCTAAACTTGGTAGAATTGCAAAGAAACTTAGCCATTGGCTAAATAAAAGCACAAATGCTTCTTTTACTATATTTTCCTTATTTTAGTATATTTTTCATGCAACCTAAACTAGAGGTAGAATTGCAAAGAAACTTAGTCATTGCCTAAAGAAAAGCACAAATGCTTCTTTTACTATATTTTCCATGCAACCTAAACTGGTAGAATTGCAAAGAAACTTAGCCATTGCCTAAAGAAAAGCACAAATGCTTCTTTTACAATATTTTCCTTCTTTTACTATATTTTCCATGCAACCTAAACTAGGTAGAATCACAAAGAAACTTAGTCATTGGCTAAAGAAAAGCACAAATACTTTGTTTACTATATTTTCTTTCTTTTACTACATTTTCCTTTTTTCACTATATTTTCCATCAACCTAAACTTGGTAGAATTGCAAAGAAACTTAGCCATTGGCTAAAGAAAAGCACAAATGCTTCTTTTACTATATTTTCCTTCTTTTACTATATTTTCCATGCAACCTAAACTAGAGGTAGAATTGCAAAGAAACTTAGTCATTGCCTAAAGAAAAGCACAAATGCTTCTTTTACTATATTTTCCATGCAACCTAAACTAGGTAGAATTGCAAAGAAACTTAGGCATTGCCTAGAGAAAAGCACAAATGCTTCTTTTACTATATTTTCCTTCTTTTACTATATTTTCCATGCAGCCTAAACTAGGTAGAGTCACAAAGAAACTTAGCCATTGGCTAAAGAAAAGCACAAATTCTTTGTTTACTATATTTTCCTTCTTTTACTACGTTTTCCTTCTTTCACTATATTTTTCATTCAACCTAAGCTTGGTAGAATTGTAACGAAACTTAGTCGTTGGCTAAAGAAAAGCACAAATGCTTCTTTTACTTTTTCTAAATCTACTTACAAATTCACAACCTTAATTAGGTAAACTAGGTAGAATTGCACATTGTATTGCAACGAAACTTAGTCAATGGCTAAAGAAAAGCACAAATTCTTCTTTTACTTTTTCCAAGTCTACTTACAAATTCACAACCTAAACTAGGTAGAATTGTACATTGTATGTAGAATTGCAAAGAAACTTAGCCATTGGCGAAAGAAAAGCACAAATGCTTCTTTTACTATATTTTCCATGCAACCTAATCTAGAGGTAGAATTGCAAAGAAACTTAGCCATTGGTGAAAGAAAAGCACAAATGCTTCTTTTATTATATTTTCCATGCAACCCAATCTAGAAGTAGAATTGCAAAGAAACTTAGCTTCTTTTACTATATAAAGAAACTTAGCCATTGGCTAAATAAAAGCACAAATGCTTGCACAAATAAACTTAGCCATTGGCTAAAGAAAAGCACAAATGTTTGCACAAATGCTTCTTTACAAATGCTTGCACAAATGCTTCTTTTACTATATAAAGAAACTTAGCCTTGGCTAAAGAAAAGCACAAATGTTTGCACAAATGATTCTTTTACTATATTTTCCATGCAGCCTAATCTAGAGGTAGAATTGCAAAGATTTACTATATAAAGAAACTTAGCCATTGGCTAAAGAAAAGCACATGCACAAATGTTTGCACAAATGATTCTTTTACTATATTTTCCATGCAGCCTAATCTAGAGGTAGAATTGCAAAGATTTACTATATAAAGAAACTTAGCCATTGGCTAAAGAAAAGCACAAATGTTTGCACAAATGATTCTTTTACTATATTTTCCATGCAGCCTAATCTAGAGGTAGAATTGCAAAGATTTACTATATAAAGAAACTTAGCCATTGGCTAAAGAAAAGCACATGCACAAATGATTCTTTTACTATATTTTCCATGCAGCCTAATCTAGAGGTAGAATTGCAAAGATTTAATATATAAAAAAACTTAGCCATTGGCTAAAGAAAAGCATAAATGCTTATGCTTACAAATTCACAACCTAAACTAGGTAGAATTGCACATTGGCTAAAGAAAATCACAAATGCTTCTTTTACTATATTTTCCAAGTCTACTTACAAGATGTGCATTTTGCCAAGAGTCGAACCCAAGTGTATTGCTTGGAAGGCAATTATCCTAATCGTTGGACTACAAACGCTACATGGTGTTTTTATCAATATGTTCATGAAATAGAATCATAAGCAATTATTCAAATGTTTCTTTCAGTTTATTTTAGGAGGTTCTTGGATTTGCGTCTTGCGTAGAATAGTGATCTTCCTTTGGTTAACATCGAAGTCATCTTTCAACCTTAGTAGTCTAACAGATGCCATTGCTAGTGCACTTGGTGTATGCATTTCTATTTCAATTTGTTTACTTAAACTGGATTTTCTCTAAGATTCTTGATTAACATTTACATGTAGGAGGATTCTGAAGGTCTGCCTGTTGTTGTTGCTGCCACAGCTATTGGACTAGGTGTAAAGGCTTTTATTGAAGTTGGCTCAAATCCGTTGCCTATGAAACTAAGGTTGGCTCAAAGGTTGGCTCATATGTTCTAAATGGATGACTGAAGTTGACTCATATGTTCTAAATGGATGACTGAGGTTGGCTTGCTGCTATAAGGTTTTGATAGAAGAATGACTAAGCCAGAAACTTAAACAATTGGAGTTTCAAGTGATGATATTAATGAATACTGATCTTGAGTTCTATAACCTTTCAAATAACGAGAGAAATAGAAACTAACCCCAAATATTGCAAACTAGTTTAACCATATTTGACATAATCAAATTATTCTAACAATCCCACTCTTGAACTTATTCTTCTTTGTCAAGAATTAGTTATTTCAACTCTACACAGCAAGTTCTGCACGCAAATCCTGAAATGCTTCTAATTTGAGAGGCTTTGTCCACAAATCAGCAAGTTAATTTCGGGTACCACAAAATAATAAACTAACGGATCCTTCTTCTGTAAGATCTCTAAGAAAGTGAAATATTACACTTATGTGTTTGGAACATCCATGTAGAACTTGATTTTTGGATAGCTTAATAGTTAAGTATTATCACATGTGAAATTGAGATCTTGAATTGAGATGTTTTCCTTAGAAATTCGAGTATCAATTTTGTCATTTCTAAGATTCAAGCAATTCTTGTGGTAGAATTGCATCCGAGCCATTCAATCAAGCCTTGATCAAGTTAGATTGTGGAGTGACTCCATTTAGAACAAGGCTCCAACTCTTGCTTCTAGATCTTCGATTGTAAGAGGTAATCTAATTCTAGCCTTATCTCTTGGTTGATCCAAATTTTGTATAAGGAGGTGTTAATTACTTTGATTCAAGGGTTATTTGCAAAAACAAAAGCTTGGATCGTTGGGCTGTGGATTAGGGTTGCCTTATCAATTTGGTATCAGAGCGTAGGTTTACATCTTTGTGGTCGACTCTAGAATTGATTTTATCTTTCATTTTTGCTATTGTTTATCTTTTCTTTAAATCTGTCCATTTATATTCTTGTTGTCATTTCCGCCATTATTCATCAACTTTTCACATTTTCTTCCTAAAGATCACGTTTAGATCTTGAAAAAAAATCTTATCATATTTGTTCTTACGATTGTGATTATAAACGATCTTTATCATTTTTTTTAGATCATTTGCATGTTTATTTGAAGATCAAATAAACTTTGATTCACATCTATTTCTTAATCCATCGAAATCTAGAACCGTTGTGTTTGATATTTTTTTCTTATAATCTATGCTTAAAGATAACTTCTAAGTAAAAAGGAGAGTTAGATCGTTCTTAAAATCTTCACGTCCTTTCTTTTTGGATTTTTTTATTTTTTATTTTTCAGTGTGCAATTCTATCCAAAAATATCTTTGTGTTCTTTATTTGTTTATTAACTTCTTGTTTTATTTTTTTGTTATTTCATAATTAACTTATCTTGATTGTCTTGAATAGCTTGCTACTTTCAGAATTGCTTTACCGATATATTAGCCTACCTTGATCATAATTTGTGTGTATAAACACGAGTGTCCCTGAGTGTAAAACCAGTGAGTTGAGTGTGTGAAGTCCTAAACATATTCCACTACTGTTTGTACAATCATGAACCAAGACGGAGGAAATGAAGGGGAGATCAATGAAGCTAGGTGGAGAGAAGCACAGGTCGGAACAATTACTTGTTTGAATCAAGATATTAGTACATTGATAGACTGGATGGAGCGAACTGAAATGGCCTTAGGTAATCTTCAAGGGAGGGAAGTACTCTTGAATGAAGGAGTTGAAAATGAAGAAGATGACAATGTCACCCTTTTAGCGGGACATAGTCGTAGGGGAGGGAGAGATGTTGGTCGAGGGAGAGGAAGAGTCAGAAGAAGGGGTAGAGAAATTTTAGCACCAAAAAGAATTGAGAGGGAGTACGAATATGAGAGAGGAGAAGAAAGAGGAGTCGGGGGAGTAAAGCTAAAACTTCCAACTTTCTATGGGAGATCTGATCTAGAAGAGTATTTGCAATATTAGAGTAAAATTGAGCATGTTTTCGATTGCAACAATTTTAGTGAAGAAAGAAAGTTGAAGCTTGCTGTGACTGAATTTTGTAATTACGTCGTTATGTGGTGGACATCTTTGAAATCAAAGTGGAGGGGAAATTATGAAGAACCAATTGAAACGTGGGAGGAATTGAAGACATTAATGAAAAAAAGGTACATTCCTAAGCATTATTCTCGAGTACTCAAGCAAAAACTCTATACTTTGCAACAGAGATCCAAAAGTGTTGAAGAATATTACAAAGAAATGGAGGCCCTTATGAATAGAGCATGTATTGATGAAGATGGGGACGATATAATGGCTAGATTCCTTGGTGGGTTAAACCGACAACTTGCTCATCAAGTGGATAGACAAGCGTACTTTGATATGCAAGAATTGTTACACCTTGCTGTCAAAATCGAAGGGCAACTAGATTGGGAGAAGGAGAACTCCAAGAGGTATGGTATTTCAAAGTCTACTACTTCCAACACTTGGAAAAAGAATCCAAATATTGAAAAGATAGATTTCAAAGTTGGAGGCAAGTATGATCTTGACAAAAAGAACAAAGCTGAGACCTCCAAGGGTAAAGAAAAAGCGGAGGAATATAAGGTAATTCGAGAAAGAAATAGAGATATCAAATATTGAAAATTTCAAGGAATTGGTCATCTTAGTCGTGATTGTCCTAACAAGAGAGTCATGATCATCAAGAATGGACAAGTTGTCACAGATAATGAGGAAAGTGACCAAGATGAGCTAGTTAAAACTACAGAGAATGATGTTGATGATCAAAGAGACAACCTATTTCACACAAGGTGTTTAGTCAAGGGGACTCCTTGTAGTCTTGTAATTGATAGTGGAAGCTGCACCAATGTCGTAAGTACCATATTGATCAAAAGGTTGCTAATTCCAACCCAACACCATCCTAAACCTTACAAGCTTCTATGGCTCAATGAAATTGGAACAATGAAGGTAACTTCTCAAGGTTTAATATCTTTTACTTTGGGAAAATATAAAAATGAAGTTCTTTGTGATGTTTTACCAATGCATGTGGGAGACATATTGCTTGGCCGACCATGGCAATTTGACAAGAGGGTTATGTATGATGGCTATTTGAATATTTGAATAGGTATTCTTTTGTAAAAGATGGTAGAAAAACAACTTTTGTACCTTTGAGTTCTGCAAATGTATTTGCTGATCAATTAAAGTTGGAAGAAAAAAAGAAAGAGCTTGAGGAAAAAGAGTTGAAAGAAAAACAAGAGTTGAGTGAAAAAATAGAGAAAAGTCAAAGAGAAAAAACCTAGTGAAAAAAAAGAATGAAATTGAAAAAAAAAAAAAAAAAGAAAGAATGTGAGTTGTTTGGCTAGAGATGGAGAGGTTAGAAGGGCAATGTTCTCACAAAAAACCATCTTTGTACCTGTGTACAGGAAGGATGTTTGGTCTCTAACATTAACAATTTGTCTTTGCCCAATATGTTTCAATCTCTTTTACACCAATTCGATGACGTATTCCAAGATGAAATCCTTGAAGAGCTACCTCCCATTAGAGGTATTGAACATAAAATAGACTTCATTCCAGGCGCAATCATTCCTAATAGGCCAACGTATAGAGCCAACCCATCTAAGACTAAAGAAATTCAAAGGCAAGTAGACGAGCTCATGGAGAAGGGCTATATACCAGAGAGTTTGAGTCCATGTTTCGTACCAGTCTTATTGGTGCCGAAGAAAGATGGAACATGGCTCATGTGCGTGGATTGTAGAGCCATCAACAAAATCACGGTAAAGTATCGACATCCTATTCCTAGGCTAGACGATATGCTTGATGAATTGCATGGTTCATGTTTATTTACAAAGATTGACTTGAAATCTGGATATCATCAAATTAGAATGCATGTAGGAGACGAATGAAAAACTGTGTTCAAAACTAAGATTGGTGCATGAATGAAATTGAGATCGACTCGGTTCAACCATTATTCTAGAATTAGAAGCTGATCGAAGGACAATTGAATATTTGCACGGTTGAAGTTGGAAAACTTTAAAATGTTGACAATAGGGTTTGAACCTACACGAGTGAAGCCCAATAAATTTCAAGTTTGTCTCCTTAGTCACTCAAACATTTCAACGTTTGTTGGAAGATTTTATTGTTTTTTTTTTTTCTCATTTTGCAATGGTCAAAAGGTCAAAATTGATTTCCTCTTTTGTGGAGATTAAAGGGGATCGGGATTGAATCTCGGCCACAAATGTATTTTGTCGGGAGACTATAAATACCCACAAGATGTTATGTAAAAATCAGTTTGGTGAGTGAATAAAATTGAGATCTCGAATTGAGACGTTTTTCTTAGAAATTCGAGCATCAATTTTGCCATGTCTAAGTTTCAAGCAATTCTTGTGGTAGAATTGCACCTGAGCCATTCAATCAAGCCTTGATCAAGTTAGATTGTGGAGTGACTCAATTTAAAACAAGGTTCCAAATCTTGCTTCTAGATCTTCGATCGTAAGAGGTAATCTAATTCTAGTCTTATCTCTTGGTTGATCCAAATTTTGAGGTATTAATTACTTTGATTCAAGGGTTCTTGCTAAAAAAAGCTTGGATTGTTGGGCTGAGGATTAGGGTTGACTTATCAGTCACTTACTAAGTATTTCTTAAAATACTCAAGCCACGAGCTACTTCTATTTCAAGTAAAGGCAAGACACCCCTATACGGCTGACGACGACATCACAAATCTAAATCCATGAAAGTTAATGTTTATTTATTTTATTTAGTATTTCGTTGTGTTGTTTTAAGGATGTTTTTGAACACGTAAATTCATGACATTGTTTTATGATGAAGTTTTAAATGTTTATTTCAGCATAAGAAAATATGTTATGATGATGATAGCAAACTTATGTTACTAGAAATATAGGATCGTTAGACACCATGGACTTACATATTTAATTCAAATACAAGAAGTTTGAAATAACGTCTTTTACCATGAAACATAAATAAACCACCTATTAACTACTAAATGTAAAACTATGCGTACTACTAAACTATCTAGACCTATCTTGACTTTCATGGCCTTTTCAACACTCACTGTCATTTATGCATAGACGCTTTATGTTTACTTGAAAAATATAAGGGTAGCACATGACTTAAGCATTTTAAGAAATACTCAATAAGTCACTCCACTGTTGGGGTTAATAATGCAATCACACACGTAGCATAATTTGGGACCTATTCTTTAAAACCATAACATGGTCTTGGACTCTTTCATTTTCAGACAAGGTTGGATGTGTAGTACTTCTCCCACACATGACCCACGTACGTGCACATGGACCCACCAAGCAAACTTGTATACATACTCCGTGGGCCGAACTTGGTCGAGCACAACACATTACACGTCGTCCGATGCCACATAAAAGGAAACGTCCACATGATATCATGACAAAAATAAATATCAAAGGTACGTGTCCATACTAACATAACATATTGGAAAAATATCTCGGTGCACATGACATAGATACATGCATGAAGTCCCCATGTTTTACATTCATAGCATAACATTAACATCATTCATTCTCTCCTTTCATCCATGACATATTACATACATCCATTATGTATACATGACAACCATCACATTATCCATCATAAAACTTCACATGGCAAGACATGACATACATAACATTTCATTTCATTCATAACATAGTATAATGAAATATCACATGCATATATTACATAGCATCATATGTCAATACAAAGAGCACATAAGCATAACATTAAATAATATGGCGTATGCAGAGGTCACAAAGCATTGCACCATCATACATCATTCAATTATCTAACTCCAACAATAAGGCCACTTACTTGGTTGGCCTTAGCCGAAGTCCCTTGTTATTTAATATTTGCTTCAAAACTATGCTGCAACCTTAACCTTCACCTATATCAATCCCTATCACATTCATACAACATATCAATATCTTAGTCTAACTAAATAGGATGATTATTTCTAATATAAGTCCTAAAACTACTTAAAATTGAGTAAACGGGAGTCTTATTGACCATAAATTTCCTTAGAAGTGTTGCAAACTTAGGAAACAATATAAAGTTTGTATACCGAGCCACCTAAGTGGGAAGTCGTCGAGTCGAGCCATCGAACCGAGCCAAAATGAGTCGACAAGCCGAGTTCAGGTGTCCCACTAAGCCGAGCAGAGAAGCTACTAAGCAGAGCCGAGAGGAGTTGCGCCTAGAAATAGACCACGTATTAGACACGTGAAAAGCTGAGCAACGCGGATCGTGGCGGGCCTGTGGGTTGTGAGCTTGGTTGACGTGCTTCGGGTCAAGCTTCCTAAGGTTGGACTGCATATTTGGTACGGATCGTGGATTGTTTGGTTGCAAACTTGTGGGTCGAGGGGTGAGCAACGGCGTGGGCCCCTCAAACACTCGAACCGTCGCTACCTTAATCCCTTTCTTCTCTGATCAATTTCCCGACGGCCACAAGCAAGATTTTTGTCACCCTCTACTCATAGGACCCCGTTGAAAGCTACCCTCCATATTTACATCATTTTACCCTACCAAAACTTATGATCATAAGACATCGATGAATAACCTAGATTTGTGCTCGTTGTCTCTCTAAAAATTCCTTCCAAATAGAGTGTGATAAGTGAGAATGGAAGTGAGAATTGAGATGATGATGGAAGCGTGAAGGTGGGCAGTTTAAAATGATCATGGCCGAAAATGCAATTTCTGGCGAGGTTTGAATATTTATTTTTCAAACCATTACACCCACATCCCATGACAAAGTGCGGATATCATTTCTTTGACGAACGAAATCGATTCAACTGGAGCTACTTTTCCTTTTTCATTATCGTTAAGGTCCGATGGAACTTCTTTCGCCTTCATCTTCGGTTTAGATAGATTCTATCGATATTTTGTTTGATTTCGAATACAATTATTATATGAATTCTTATGGAATTTTGATATGGGATAAAAGTTTTGATTATCCCAAATTTTTACCACAAAGTTTCAAGGCAATTGATTCAAATAAATAGAAGTTTATCCAACTTACTTTTGATTTTGATTATTACAAAGGTTTTTCGGAATTGATGAAATGATTTTGGGGTAGAAATGAAGGAGCAGCCCCAAGAGAATTTGGAGAAAGAACTAGAGACGAATTGAAAATCAATAGTTTGAAACAAGAACTATAAAGTTTTTGGTAGATTTCCGCTTCTTTTAAAAAAAGAAAACTTTAGAATCACGGTAGGGAAATCAATTCAAGGAAAAATATGGAACAGATTATCTTTATGATCAATATCAAAAGTAAAGAAAACTCGTTTCTAAACTCGTGATTCGAATCACTCCACAAGAGGTTTGATCAATACCACCTAAATGACTCTAGCATGCAAGTTCTAAAAACAAAAATTTGCAAACAAAAAACTTAGCTTTCAACCTAGCTTAAATAGAAATTCTATTCTTAATTCCAAAATCTGATCTCTCTAATCAAAGAAAAGAAGGCTTTATATAGCCTTTACATCCTTAACCTATTTGATACATAACTCCCAAATTAAATGGGATAGTAAATGAGAAATACCCATGACCTCTATATTAAAATAGCTAGTTCATGGTGGAATATGTAACCCATGTGAGTTGTAGTTATTTAAAACTAGCTTAAATATGACAAACAAATAGTTAAATTATAATTAAATAGTGTAATGAATGAAACGTGCTTATTAGTCATCCTTGGACTAGTTTCATAAACTCATCTGAGTTCATTAAATGCAACTTAAAGTGCATTTAATTCATCTCTTTCTTGAAGCTCAACTTTGCACAACATATAAGGGAGGTCTTCAACGTCTTCTAGAATTTCCTTTGATGAACTCACCATAGCTTGAATATAAGTGTATAAGGTTTGTTGTAGCTTCTTGGCTCTTGTCCTTGTAATTGGACCTTGAGGTATGGAAATTCCTTGGTCGTGGTTCATATCATTATCCCCCTCTTCAGAAGGATTCGTCCTCGAATCCCAACAGTCACCTACATTAAAAGGACTCAAATCAACAACATTAAAAGTTGCACTAACACCGTACTTACCTGGTAAATCAATTTTATAAGCATTGTCGTTGATACGCTCAAGAACTTGAAAAGGTCCATCTCATCATGGTAAAAACTTAGATTTTCTTTGAGTAGGAAATTTTTCTTTTCGGAAATGCACCCAAACCCAATCTCCTGGCTTGAAGATGACAATCTTGCGTCCTTTATTAATTCATGTGGCAACCTTGGAATTTTGCTTCTCAATTTGTTCTTTTACTTGCTTGTGCAGTTTATGAACAAACTCAACTTTGACAGTTGCATCAAAATTCACAAACTCTTTTGACAGTATAGGTAACAAGTCAATGGGGGTTAAAAGATTAAAGCCATAAACAATTTCAAAAGGTGCTATGAACAACCCTATTATATGCAAATTCTATAAATGGCAAACAATCCTCCAAAGTCTTAAGATTCTTATCAATAATAGCCTCAAGCATAGTAGTCATGGTTCTGTTAACAACTTCAGTTTGTTCATGGGTTTGAGGATGACAAGTAGTTGAATATACTAGCTTAGTTCGTAACTTACCCATAAAACATGCCAAAAGTGGCTTAAAAATTTTACATCTCGATCACTAACGATGCTTTCAGGAATACCATGCAATCCTACAACCTCCCTAAAGAACAAGTCAGCAATATGTTTTGCATCGTCAGTTTTGTGACAGAATAAAATGAGCCATTTTACTAAATCGATCAACCACAACAAAGATGCTATCATAACCTTTCCTAGTCCTAGGTAAACCTAAAACAAAAGTCATTGATATATCAAACCAAGGACCATTAGGAACAGGTAATGGGGAGTATAAACCATGTGGTTGAAGCCTAGACTTAGCTTGTTTACATGTTATGCAACGAGCACAAACTTTATGAACATCATGTCTCATTTTAGGCCACAAAAAACATTAAGAGAGAATATCATAAGTTTTAGAAACTCCATGGTGTGCCATGAAACCACCTCCATGAGCTTCCCTCACAAGTAGCTCACGTATGGAACAAGATGGTATGCAAAGTTTGCCTTTTCAGAACAAAAATCCATCTAACAACAAGTAATTATCCAAAATGAGTCCTTTTTCATAAGATTCAACGGAAGGAGCAAAGAACATGTCATGTTAATTCAAATCCTTTATGTGTTCAAAACCCAACAACTTAGCATCCAAAGTATTGAGGAGGACATACCTTCGTGATAAAGCATCTGCAACAATGTTTTCCTTACCTTGTTTATATTTTATGACATAAGGGAATGTTTCAATAAATCCTAACCACTTAACATGCCATCTGTTGAGTTTATTTTGTACATGCAAACGCTTTAAACTTTCATGATCTGTATGAATAACGAACTCTTTAGGCCAAAGATAATGTTGCGAGGTTTGCAATGCACGAACCAAAGCATAAAGCTCTTTGTTATAAGTTGGATACCTCAAAGATGCACCAGTTAACTTCTCACTAAAGAACATTAAAGGTCTTTGATCTTGCATTAATACAACACCTATCCCAACTCCACTAGCATCACATTCAATTTCAAAAGTGACTCAAAATTAGGTAATGCAAGTAAGGGAGCATAACTCAATTTTTCTTTCAAAGTATTAAAAGCAAGTTCTTGATCGTTTTCCATATAAAGGATACATTTTTTTAACAAGTTCATTCAAGGGTGAAGCAATTGTACTAAAATTCTTAATGAACCTATGGTAGAAACTTGCAAGACCATTAAAACTTCTTACCTTACTTACACTTTTAGGTGTAGGCCAATCTTTTATAGCCTTCACTTTTTCCTCATCAACCTCGACACCATTAGATGAAACTACAAATCCAAGAAAGTTAACTTTTTCCATGCAAAAGCTATATTTCTCTAAATTTACATACAAACCTTCATTTCTTAAAGTAGTCAAAACATTTCGTACTTGGGTAATATGATCATCTAAAGATTTAGAGTAAACAAGGATGTCATCAAAATAAACAATCACAAACTTACCTAATTATTCTCGTAAGACATGGTTCATTAGTCTCATGAATGTACTAGGTGCATTAGTTAATCAAAAAGGCATAACCAACCATTCATAAAGACCATTCTTGGTTTTAAAAGCTGTTTTCCACTCATCCCCAATATGCATGCGAATTTGATGATAACCCAATTTTAAATCAATCTTAGTAAAAAGACTACATCCATGCAATTCATCACACATATCATCTAGTCTAGGAAATGGATGCCTATAGTTTATATTTATCTTGTTTATAGCACTACAATCAACACACATATGCCAAGAACCATCTTTCTTAGGTACAAGAATAACTGGAACAGAACAAGGACTCAAACTTTCACGTACATACCCTTTCGCAAGGAATTCACTTACTTGCCTTTGTATCTCTTTAGCCTCCTTTGGATTAGCCCTATAAAACATGGAAATGAAAGAAGACCCTTCACAATGAATGGACAGAGACTCAAGCTGTACTTTGGTGGAGAAGTAAAAATAGGCATCGCCTCTTTTGAGCTAAAAAAAACATTTTCTAACAAAGGGAGATGACATAACGGTAAACAAGTAACAAGCTCCCAGGAAGCCAAGTTAGTTTTTCTTCTCTTGTTATTTAGGCATTTACATAGTTGTTTTTAAATAGTTATCTTTACTATAGTTTTTTTTTCCCTTTTTGTGGTGAATGACTCACATGCCCAAAAGAAGTTAGCCAATTTTTGTAGATGAACTAAGGAGATTTAGATGTGGTTAGGAAAGCAAATTTCAGCATATTAAGGAGACTAATTTTATTCTTTTGTAGTGCAGGTTGCCACATAGCTATCTTGTTTCATCCTTATTTGCATGTGGTTGTATTTTATTTAAATGTTGAACTCCTCATGCAACTACATGCTATATCACCAACACTAAGATTTCTTTTTTAAGAAAAAGATCCAAATCAATCCTAAAAGATGCGCCACCCAGGAAAAAAAATAAATCTGCATGGAAAAGAGAAATGAAAAAAAAAGAAATTATTGTGCAGTTTGCAGAAAAATGGGTAAGCTAGAAATGAGTAGATAGCAAAGGTGGTGCAAGAAGAGCTATTGTACACTCTACAGCAGCAAGTGGACAGACTGCACACATTACAGCAATAGTCTGTGCAAGAAAAGACAAAAGACAGTAGAGTCAGCAACTAGACAGTGTAGTCAGCAGTTGGGCAATACAGTCTACAACGGGGTAGTTTGGCAGCAATAGACAGAGTATAGGCATCTATGAGGGAAGTCTGCTCACTACTGAAGTATCTCTTGAGAGGCTAAACCAAGAGTTGCACAAGAAAGGTATAGAGTCAATTATATAGCCGCTTTTTCAACCAAAAACATCACACAAGTCTTCCAAATCACCTTCAAATGCAAACTACAATCATGGCACCGAGAACTAGAGGGAAGCAAGTTGTGTAAGGAGAGCTTGAAGGTGCAACGTCGATACAATGGGAAGATATAGAAATACTAGCAAGAGTACGAGCATCTAGCTCATTCAAACAAAAGGCGGTGCGAGGAATGAGATAAATGCAACAAGATGAGTTAGAAGAGATAAACCAAGACTCCTTACTCACTAGCCCCGGATCGAAAAGAAAAAGGGAAGGGAAAGAACAAAATGAGGAACCATACAACACAAATAGAAAGATTTGCAACCGAGAAGGCATACAACAAGTACGAGCTCCTCAGTTCAAAAGAAATGTTGATGGAAAGAAGGTTGATTGGAGTCCTAAAGCTATCAACCAACTGTTTCACCTACAATCTTTTGAGCACACCACCTTTAATAAAATGGTACTAGCTCCATGGGATGAGCAGCTTGAAATAGCCGTGGAGATGATAGCCATTGGAGGAGTACAGTGGCAGATCTCAGAGAAGGAGCAAGAACTATAGTAGCAGCAGACCTCAACATGGAAGCAAAAGTTTGAGATGCCTTCATAAAGACCAACCTACTGCTCACCCACATGATACTACATTGTCTGCTGATAGAGTTTTGCTGATGTATGCAATCATGACTAATTTAAGTATTGATGTGGGTAAGATTGTAGAGGATGAGATTGTCAAATGTGCAATTTAGAGGGTGGGAAAGCTGTTTTATCCACAGCTGATAACCATGTTGTACTTAGAAGCGGCACTACCTTTTGATGAGGAAGAAGAAAAACTCGAAACAAGAAATCTGATGGATTACCCCGTAAGGAAAACCTGAGTTGTAGTAATAGAAGGAATGGTAGTGCAGTAGAAGATATAAATCAACTACTGAAACAACAAGAGGCCCTATTCAACTGGTGGAAAAATAGTGAAGGCGGCAAGCATATTGGTTCTATGTCAAAAAGAGGGAGGAGGGAATAGATAAAGTCTGAAGAATTAAGTCCAGAAATTGAGCATTTTCTAAGTTTTTCCGAAGAAATTTTTACAGAGTAGAGCCACGGAGAATCATCACATGTGGTATGTGGTAGAGGAGAGAGAAGGAAGCCGAACACTAGAACACTTCCTCTGGCCAGAGAGAAAGAAAGGTGGGGGTTAATGAGAGAAAGAAAGGTGGGGGTTAATGAGAGGAAGTACAATTAATTAATGGGCAGGTGAGATTAATGGAGTTTTCTCCATCATAACCATGACTTTAGTTAATGTGGTATGTTTGCTCTGTTAATGATGTTATATAATAAACAATAGAGTTAAAATGTTTAAGCATTGGATCATGGCAAACATTGATAATCTCCTTTGATTAATCACAAACAACCAACATGTAGACATGCATTGTCACTTTTGATTTTATTTCCCAACCAATAATTGACAACTAACATTAATTTTTAAGATTTAGACAACTACCTAAACAAAACCATCCCAACACTTTTTTTAATAGTACATAAATCTTGAAAAGTTACCAAGAAAATTAAATTTTTAGTTCTTGAGATTTGATATTTAAACATTTATAAATTGAATATCAAAGTTTTAAACATTTAGAAAATACGTGTGTTCGATCAACTAGTGAAATCTATTGAGTTGTTAAAGAAAGTTGATGGAACAATTTTTAAAATATCTTTTTTCACATTTTAATGCTCAGTAACGGTTCCGATTTTTCATGTCTAGAAAGTCGGGTCATTATCAAGCTTGTTCGTGATCGATACTAAGAAAGAATAGTTGCACGCAAGTGCGCTTCTTCATGTTCGTTCAATCTCAACTTACAACAACATCTGTTCTTTGCATTGAAGCTCGGTCAACAACAACTATTTTTTTTGTTCCTTAATATTGGTTTCATAAATTCCCTTATTCTCTCAAGAAATTAACCATAAAAAAATTTCAATACCAATGGTGGTTGTCTGAAAAAAACATCAAAAACCTGTCTACACGTGAGATGCTCTTTAGTTTATCTCTTTTAATCGATTGTAGTGCTGAAGGATATAGAATTGGCTTACTCTGCAACCCATACAAAACCATGTAGATTTGAAAACATTGAATATAAGATAAGATTCAATGAGAGCCTACAAACAGATTGCTGACATTGAACACATTAGTTCTAATTTCATGTTTGCTTGGAGTCTACAGAAGAGCTTAACGTACTAATCATATGCAATTTTGTGGAAATTAAATTACTATCTAATAGATTTTAGAAGGAACCCGTGTAAATATTGAGGAGTTTGGTCGACATGCTAATGCTCGAGTAATATAGTTCAAAACTATGTGATGAATTCCTAACCCGAACCTTCATTATATGTTGACATTACTCCTCTTCTCATTTTCATGTGTTACTACAAAACAACCATTGTCAGACTTGCTTTCCATCACTATAAGTTCACTAGAATTTAAGTATCGTATAGAGTAAAAATCATTGTTGACTCTTTGTGGATACAATTATGTACCACTTATTGTATTGGACTAGGTATACTTTTGTATATTGACTATGATAATCACCTCATGGTTTCCAAAACAAGAAAATGATTACCCGATATTTTAGGTCATAATAGATAGAATGATTAAATAAGTACATTTCATACTAATAAAATCAATATGTCTGTAGATAAGTAAGCACAATTATGCATAGAAGAGATAAATAAGTAGCATTGTATGTCGGTGTCTAAGATATGCCCGTTTTATGTTCATCTTCTAGAGAATTTTATAGCAATATTGAATATCCAATCAAATCTTAGCACAATATTTCATTCTCAAATTTATGAAAAAAAATAATAATAATAAATTTTTTTTAAAAATGACTTGATTAAGTCATTGAGGATAAATTGAGAACTTGTGGAATGGATGTTTGTGGAATGGATGTAGCATGTAAATGGAACATGCACCTACCTGAATGCCGTGAATTGATTCATTCTTTTGAAATTTATTACATAAATAATGATATTTTAAGGGTTACCTTCGGCATTCCACATATGAGCTTAGAACATTACATAAAGCAAAATTAGGCTATCACCAAGAGGTCTAATGAACGTTATCTGTGGCCAATCGAGTAAATGACTTCACTACTTTTTTTTATTGGATGAATTGTTTGAAGTATGGACGACGCATATCCTGTGGCCCTTATGCGTGTCATACCTTGTATTTGTTATGTGTGCTTATTATGTTATGATGTGATGATGTGAGAAATGTCATGTTATGAAATATCATGTTTACTCGTTATATTAGTGATGAATGTGATATAATATGAAAGTATGGTTCCTTAGTGTACTTTTACCTTATGTAATGACATGTAATAATTATGTTAGTATGAAACAAACAAAGATATTTATTGCATCATAGACACATTCCATGATTTTAAACTATGGGGACCTCATACATATTATGTGTTCATGTGCATCGGGATAATTTATCATTATGAAGTGTATGGACATGTACCTTACGACATTTATGTTCGTCATGATGTTATGATACAGTATTATATACACTACAGTATTATGCGCGCTCCCTTCTCTTTATGGTATACCAGCAACGAGGATGTACGCTTGTTGAAGGCCAAGTCCTTGGCGTATATGAGCCCGCCTAGGGTCCATGTGCGCGTACTTGGGCCATGTGTAGAGGAGTGTTACACATCTAATTATACACGGACTAGGAATTGAGACCAAGATCATGAAATGGTGTTTAATGATAGGTCCCAAACACGATTGCATACGTTTGCATTTCCTGATCCTAGTAGTGGGGTCACTTAGTATTTTTTAAAATACTCAAGCTACGTGTTACTCTTACTTTTCAAGTAAAGGCAAGACACCTTTGCACGGATGACGACATTGCGGTGATGACATGAGACACCTTTGCACCGATGATGACATTGCGGTGATGGCATGAGACTAAAGCTAGGCTTGAAGTATTAATGTTATTTATAGTCCTTAAGTAAACTTGAAAGGATCTCTAGGATGGGATAGCATGCAAACATTTCTTATTTTAGGTAGTTAAAAAATGCATGTTAAAGACTTGAGAAGACTTTTTTTTTATGGCATGTATTATATGTATGTTATGGTAAAATTATTATTATGCCCTTAAGTTGAGATTTTGGAGAAACACGATGTGTTGTGTTATGTGTTATGTATTATTCTAAGCTAGAAAGAGAATATACATGACTAAAATACAAGTACGTTATGGATATGCTTAATGTAAGAAACATCAATGGTATAGACTCAGGTTCGATTTTTAGTTGGTGCATCTTGCCATGATATTGACTCGGGTTCGATTTTTCGTTGGTGCATCTTTAAGATTAACAATGATGAGATTAGTGCTTAATGTGAAAATTTGGGTTTGTCACAACACTGTCTAATTTAGTTGAAACAAATAGCACGACTAAATTAGGTTTTTTTTATGAGTATGTACTAATGTTATGGTGAAATTACAATTATGCCCTTTAATTGAGATTTTCGAGCTAGAAAGAGAATATGTATGGCTAAAATATAACTATGTTCTAGTGGTAGAATAGTAACCTACTACGGTACAGCCTGGGTGTAAGGACTGGGGTTGACTCGATGGCGCAAAAAGACGGGTAAATTTTTCACAAAATAAAACAAACCAAATCATACGTTATATTTATATTATATCAAAATAAAGTTTATACAAAGTATTTAAAACAACACAACAGTCAAAACACGATATAAGAAACGACATAAAAACAAAAACAAAAGGGTTATGTACCACTGATTATCTAATGAAAAATATGTTTATGATCCAATCATAAACCAAGTCCAGGCCAATAAAAGGGTGGGGCCCATTGTTCAAGTCCTAAAATCAGTACTTAGAGAACAACTCATATAATTTCCTTATATAGAAAAGAGTGAATTCCATCTCATGATATTATGTTCCCAACTCCGTATTTGGTCCCAAAATAGTGGCATATTGAATCGGCTAAAAGAGTCATTCTCCCCATGTAAATTAAAGGACAAGCCCTCACAGGCAGGAGTTCATAACTCACTCCGGATTAAGATCGAGTCGATATGATCATGTGAAATATTAATCTTGTTCGGGCTTATAAAGAGAGATTAAATATTTCTTGGTTCAGTCTTATACAAACTCAGTGTATAGGATACCTCCACTTACATGTCTCCACATGAACGATTTGGATCAAATCATTTGTAACGATTACAAAGTGGGCCGTATTAATAGTGTCACCAGGATAAGGCACCCAACCTTATCCATATACTAAAACTCTTTAGGTTATTACTTGAACACAATCTCTTTCTGTGTCAACAACATACTGTTCAAGATTACATTAATAACCTTGGATTTTTATACAATGGATTGCAATTAAATTACGAATAAAATAATAAAAATTATTGTTAAAAACTAAATAATTAATTACGAGGCTTTAGGGCATAAATTCCAACATATCTATAGGTCGTTAGGGGCTAAGTCCTTCATAGGTTTCTTATCCTTCGAGTTTTCTTTGTTCTTGCCTTAGGTTTTCCTTCTTAATAACCTTCTAGTCCTTTAAAGTCCTAGGTTCTTTTGAAGGAAACTACTTAACTTGGCCTCTTACATGGGTGGTTTGGGGGTTTGTATCCTTCTTGTAAGAACAGTACATAAGAGTCTTCAGTAGTCCACGTAGAAGTTGGAAGCTTCTTAACTTAGCATCTTACTGAAACTTCTACGTGGACTACTTAAGTCATATAGAAAAGGTTTAAAGGCATACCCGTATCTTCTTAATCGAGACTATTGTCTTCCTTAGCCACGGTACACCCGGACTACTTAAGTCATATAGAAAAGGTTTAAAGGTGTACCTGTATCTTCTTAATCGAGACTATTGTCTTCCTTAGCCGCGGTACACCATTACCTTCTACGAGGTGCCTCTTGGCCCCGCTAGTTCTTTTCTTGATTCTTAACTTGTCCTTTGTCATTTGGATTAGTCGATCTCGTTCCTCCTTTTTGGGCTTTAGGATTCCTATGGCCCTCTGCTCCACAGCTGAAGCACATATTAGTTCCTGCCAAGCATTCTCTCTCGTGTAATCGTATGCACTTACGACATAAGGGTCTTATCTTTCTTGTAACGATTTGAAATTTTCTACTTAATTTAAGGTCGCTACTGTATACATAAACTGTAACGACCCAAAACTTTCTACTTAATTTAAAGTCGCTACTGTATACATATCATAAACATTGAGTGCGAAAATACTTCTTTTAAACTTTCATAAAATATAACTTTCAGCTTAAAACACAGCCATGGACTTACGTGTTTCGAAAACACCTTAAAAAAATGACACAACAAAAGCTAAGTAAAATAAATAAACGTTTAAATTAAAAACATCCTATTCTAGTCTAAGTCTAAGAAAATAAATATGACTACCCTATGCATGTGCCATAGTCTCTAGTTGCGATGTCGTCATCAGCCATACAAGAATTTCTTGCCTTAACCTGAAAAATGTAGTAACACGTGGCTTGAGTATTTAAAGAAATACTAGGTAAGTAACCCCACTATTGGAGTTAAATGCAAGAACATGCGAATGCAATGACGGGACCTATCATTGAAATTCATTTTTCTACGGTACTGTCCTAACTGGTAATTTGGATGTGTACCATATACTCTACACACAGCCCATACGTGCGAGTATGGACTCACTAGTCAGTTCGCACACCACTGGGCCACCTTCCTTGTCGGGCGAGCATACTCCGGGAGCTCCTTAAGCTAGACACCCATTAAAACTAATAACCATCGTGGCAGCATTATGTAAAAGATAATGATCGTACTCATGTCGACAACATTACGTAAAACATAATGATCGTACCCCTGCCCATTAGTGTACGCGTCCGTACCATCGTGATAAAATAGGGGTATCCCCAAAGCATGAGCACACATAATGCACGAGGTCCTAATATTTTTCCATTTTCAACATTATTAAATATAATCCCGCTATCGTTTTACATTCATATCATATCTTTTTCTCACTTTTCAGTTCTCAGATCATGCATAATTCTAATGGTGTTATATTTCATTTCATTTATCATGATATCATGTCATTTCATAACATGTAATTCATACAACAATTACCTCAATGGTCACACAAAACAATCTAAACATAACATATCACATCACAATATATCGTATCATAAACATGTCATATCGTAAACACTTCGTGGTCATATCATTCTCTAACTTATCATAGCCTTAACGTTCTTATACCTATCATAGTCATATCGTTACGTGAACGTACCATAGTCATTTATTTAAACTCCTAACTAAAATCTTATTGATTAGAGTGATTTGAACTCAACACTAATCTTGGATAAGGGAAAAGATCTAAAGTCATTTCGAAAAAGGAGGTCGGAAATATAACTTATAACTAAATCTCTTTCTACCTTTAGACATATCCATAACGTACTTGGGGCTTGCTTTGCTTATGGGGCCTTTAATGGGTCTTTGGAGCGTCCTTGTCAAGTTCTCTTTTGTGTCGTACTTCCTACACCTTTTTGTTCTTTTGGTTGTGCATGTTTACTAGAGTGGCGACTTTTAGTGCAATTGCATAGTCACTTGAAGCATGAGCTGCTACTGATCTTTTTATATTCTCTCTTCAGCCCATCATGAAATGGAGAGTCCTTTTTCTTCTCCGTGTCTACTAACTTCGGGGAAAATCTAGATAACTCAGTGAACTCCAAATCATATTCTTCTATAGTCTCTCTCCTTGTTTAGGGCTTAAGAAGGCTTCTTGATTTTTTTTTTTTTTTTTTTTTACATGGCAACGGTAGGATAGTACTTTCAGATGCCTACTTAAAACAACTCCAAGGGATTCCATCTTTAGCATTTACTGTCTTGGAATCTAACTTCCACCTAAAATGTGCCTCTTCTTTAAGCATTCATGTGGCATAATAGACCTTGAACTCTTTAGGACCGTTATACATATATAGGAAGACAATCTCTATAGTAGCCCTACATCGCTTTTGCTGAATCAACCATGCCTTCATCAAATATAGGTGGGTCAAACTTCTTAATGTTCTTAATACAGTAGAATTTTTTTTTTAGTCCCTTGGAAACTTCTGGGGCTTGCACTCCTTGAGTTGCCATGAGAGCCTATACTATATGGCTAGCCTGTGTTTTTAGGGTTAACTTCATGAAAAATTGTTGGCATTCTAGTGAACCTGAAGGTGGACTATCGTGAAGGCGTAGTTTAACTTGGGTTAAGTTCTTGTGAACGTGAAGGTGGACTATCGTGGAGGCGTAGTTTAACTTGGGTTAAGTTCTTGTGATTCTGTTTCTACATTTTAGATTCTTCGAAGCAATCCTTCTACTTCCTTGCATAGTTAGGGTTCTCTTCTGGGGTGCCATGATCGTAGTACTGAAAGAACACACAGAGTTGTAAACCCAAGGTCGATTCTCGACTGGTGCATTTGAAGATTAGAAATGATAAAATTAGTGCTTAATGTGACAATTTGGGTTTCTCTCAATACCATCTAATTTATTGATAACACGAGTAGAACTATCGACTTCTTTTTTTTTTTTAAATCGAGAGGTGAAACTCAAATTTATGGACTTTGGAAGAACTGCATGACAAAAATACGAATACGTTATGGATATGTCTAAAGGTAGAAGCACCAGTGGTCTAGTGGTAGAATAGTACTCAGTTAAGAACTGCATGACGAAAAGTACGTGATGGTGATGGTGATGGTTAAGTCTAAAGGTAGAAGTACGTGATGGTGATGGTGATGGTGATGGTGATGGTGATGGTGATGGTGATGGTGATGGTGATGGTGATGGTGATGGTGATGGTGATGGTGATGGTGATGGTGATGGTGATGGTGATGGTTAAGTCTAAGTCTAAGTCTAAGTCTAAGTCTAAGTCTAAGTCTAAAGGTAGAAGTGTGGTCTAGTGGTCGATACAAACTCAATTTCATTTCTCGGTTGGTGCGCCTTGAAGATCAACTATGATGAAATTAATGCTTAATGTGAGAACATGGGTTTCATCCACGACTATAGAGATGACACGACTATAGAGATGACATGAGTAGCACTATCGAGCTATATTTTTTCTTTTTTCTTTTTAAATCGAGAGAAAATTTATGGACTTCGAAAGAGCTGCATGACAAAAATACGAGTACGTTATGGATATGCTAAAGGTAGAAGCACCAGTGAACCAGTGGTAGAATAGTACCCTACCACGGTACAGACGCAGGTATTATTCCGGTTGGTGTATCTTGAAGATTAGCTACGATAAAATTAATGGTTAATGTGAGAACTTGGGTTTCTCACGATATCATCTAATTTATAGATGACACGAGTAGCACTATCGAGCTTTTTTTTTTTTTTGTAAATCGAGAGGTGAAACTTAAATTTATGGACTTTGAAAGAACTGCATGACGAAAATACGAGTACGTTATGGATATGTCTAAATGTAGAAGTACTAGTGGTCTAGTGGTAGAATAGTACCCTGCCACGGTACAGATCCGAGTTTGATTCTTGGTTGTGGTGTATCTTAAAGATTAGCTATGATGAAATTAGTGCTTAATGTGAGAACTTGGGTTTCTCACCATATCATCTAATTTATAGATGACACGAGTAGCACTATCGAGCTTTATTTTCTTTCTTTTTTTAAAATCGAGAGGTGAAACTCAAGTTTATGGAATTCGAAAGAACGGCATGATGAAAATACGAGTACGTTATGGATATGTCTAAAGGTAGAAGAACCAGTGGTCTAGAGTACGTTATGGATATGTCTAAAGGTAGAAGAACCAGTGGTCTAGTTGTAGAATAGTACCCTGCCCAAGTATAGACTCGAGTATTATTCCCGTTGGTGTATCTTGAAGATTAGCTATGATGAAATTAGTTCTTAGTGTGAGAACTTGAGTTTCTCACGATATCATCTAATTTATAGATGACACGAGTAGCCCTATGATGAAATTAGCATATGAATCCATATGTTCGACCACTTTCTTCTCTCCCCTTTCAATCTCTATTTTTAATGCTTTCTTTTCCTTTTCAATCTCTATTTTCTCTTCATTTTCGAATGGACTTTTCTCTCCAAATATTCAGTAACCCTACCAAATTCTTCCAATCACCACTTAACAAATTCTTCTCTTTCAACATATTCCCACTCATAATCTCACTCTCCATCTTTTCACTTGACAACTTCTTACATTTCACTTTCAAATCCTCTATCTTTTCCAAAACCCTTTTCTCATTCTTCTCAGTTTCAGTCATTTTCCTTCTCAAATCCCCTGATTTCTCAAACAATCCATCAAAATCAGCCTTAATTTCATCCTCTCACAGCAAACCTTCATCCATTTCTCCCTCTCTTCCTCAACTTTCAAAACAAGCCCATTATTCTATCTTTCAATCTCCCAATCTCCACATTCTTCACTCTCTCACTCTCATCTAACCTACAAATCTTATCTCCCACTTCATCAATTTGACTCTGTTTCTTCTCGTCAGCATTCTTCTTCAAGTCGAGCTCCAAACCCTCTTTAGCGTGAACCAGAGCTCCAAACTCCTTTCTCTTCTCGTGTGTCTCCTTCAAAAGGCGCTCATTCAGCAATTTCAATGTCTGCAGCTGAAACTTCCTCACAGATTTATCCATGACTGTTTTGGGTTGTTGCTCTAAATTTATGTTCTCCTCCTAATGATCTGGCAGTTTCTTTGGCTCGTTCGCTGATCGTGTGAGCTTCTTCTTCGCCATTGTTTTGGGATTTTGAGGGGATTGCGGCTTGCATTTGCATCATCTGTTTCTCATGTTCAATATGCATTCCTACCATCCTTTCTCTTCATTCCATCTTTTCTTCTTCCATTCTCATCCTCTTTCTTCTTTCTTCCTCAAATTATCTTCCATTCTCATGTTCAATTGCATTTGCCCATTATTCTCTCTCTTCAAGCTCAAGCTCTCTGATATCCAATTGTTCATCCTTCTTTGCTGCCATGTCTCTTAATTCCAAAACTCGCATCGGCACAGTTCCCAATCGCCTGTTCAATCCAAAATCCTTCTTTAATTTTCTCGTCTCCGATATTGCGATTTCACCAAATCCGCTGCGTATCTCCTCATTTCCAACGGCTTCCACTACCTCAAGACCACTGTCATCGTCTTTCGCACCATCGTGTTCTCTCACTTTCAGATCTTCATTTTGAGCCATCAAGAGAAGACCTTCATTTGTTAGGTCATCAAAGGCTAGGTTGATTGTTTCTTCCACCTTTTCATCGGCTCGACAATCTTTTGCAAAATGTCCCACTCTACCACAATTGTAACATTTGTCGAAGTTATAATCATTCGCATAATGACCATATTTGTGACATTTGTAGCACTAAATGTTGGAATAAATTGATCGATCGCCTCCTCTTCGACTATGTCCTCTTCCACGCCACTTTGCTTAGCTCGAGTGTCCCTTCTCCTTATAGTATCCTTTATGACTATTGTCTTGACCACAGCGACCATTTTCACGACTTCCATGACCATGACCTCTTCCTTGAAAAGTTTGGGAGTAGAATGCCTTTCATCTTTGATTGACACCTTGGTTTGAAATCTTGATCGAGTGTTTCCTCCTTCTTCTTCTTACGTTGCTTGTGTGCCTCAAGAGAACCGACGACCTCATCGACTGTGAATGATAAGCGCCAACAATGCTGGATTTTGAAAAGCTAGAGGTTCTACTAGAATCCTTGCAAACATTCACAAAGAAAGAGTTGGTTAGAAGATGAATGACTCTTAGATCGAACTTGGAATCTATGATGGTCATTCTTAGATTCCAAGACAACTCACTCTATGTAACGCCAAAAAAAGGAGGGGGGGGGGGCTAAGTCAACTGAGGGGCAAAAATGTCATTTTGCCCCTCTAGCCATAATAGGGGTTCAAAGAAAACCCCATCAAATCCCTTGTAAAGGAAAAAGAGAGTTAGAGAGAAGAAGGAGAGGAATCACCCACAAAGTTTAATGGACCACCATCGAAATCCACCTTTAGACGAGACTTGTACAAGGACTGAAAGGTTAGCGAGGTCGATGCTCCGTCAAGATCTAAGAACGTTTCACGAGGTAAGGTTCTGAATGACATTTCTCCGATCTGAGCTTTTCTTATGTGAATCTAGTCCTAAAATGTTGAGATATGCACCTAGGAACAACTCTACGCACGATCTGTGAAGAAGTTTGGCCGAGATCTCAACCCGAAGGCAGAGATTCGAGAATCGTTCGAGAAAGGTGAGCGAACTTCTGATGCTTTTAACCCGTTCGGTAGTCAAGAAAAAAATTATGAAAAAAATACTAGGACATAGCCTGTAACACGATCTAGAACTTTGCCGAAGAAATCATATCGATCCGAACTACGAATCGAAAGATATAAAAATCGGAAAGGAGATTGATCATGTCGAGCTTGAATGATTCTACATGCAACCTAAACTACATAGAATTGCAGAGAAACTTAGCCATTGGCTAAAGAAAGCACAAATGCTCCTTTTACTATGTTTTCAAGTCCCTTACAAATACAACTTACATGACTTTATATAGCCTCAAAATGAAACTATTTAAGGCATTCCAAGAGTGGTAACATTCATACTTAATGGTCATAATTAACCAATATGTAATTGTAACCTAAAGTAAATAAAAAGTTTTAAAATATATTAATGAAATACAAATAACTCTAAATTACTCTAAATTGTAATCTACCCAAAATTTATAACATGAAACTTCATTTTTCTTCAATATAGCATGAATTGAAATATCTTTTGATAATTTCAACAATATTTTCTTCACATCTTCGTTGAAGTATATTGTATGATTGATGTCTCTTGGTTTATATCATTCTCCACTTCTCCAAGAGGATTCCACGAATCTATTTGTGAAACTTTGCTGCAAAAAAATAAGTTATAGAAATACAAAGGACCTCACAACACTCTCTCATGAGTATACACTCAAGGAATTTTAGACCACTCTTTTTACACTCATTTATGCAAATGAAACTCTCATTCTCACCTCTCAAAATTTTCAATGGAGTCAAGATTCGATTTTAAACTTTGGGACAATTAAAAAATAAAAAGTTAAAAATAAATAAAAATCAAATTGAGAAAAAAAAAATGCAAAGGAAACATATACCCGATCTTAAGCCTGAAGCTCTAATACTAAATTATAAGATAAGGAATCACTACCAGGGAAATAAGATTCAGATTACCTTGTTGATCGAATATCTCAAGGTAAGAACATTGTTGGAGATTTGAATCACTCCACAAGCAAGATCGATCATGTCTAGCTTGAATGATTCTTGTTAATCAAATATCTCAACGCAAGAACACTTGTTTGAGATTCGAATCATTCCACAAGCAAGATTGATCATGTCGAGCTTGAATGATTCTACATGCAACCTAAACTACATAGAATTGCAAAGAAACTTAGCCATTGGCTAAAGAAAGCACAAATGCTCCTTTCACTATATTTTCAAGTCCCTTACAAATACAACATGCACGACTTTATATAGTCTCAAAATGAAACTATTAAAGGCATTCCAAAAGTTGTAATATTTGTACTTAATGACCATAATTAACCAATATGTAACTGTAACCTAAAGTAAATAAAAAGTCTTAAAATATATTAATGAAATACAATAATTCTAAATTATCCTAAATGGTAATCTACCCGAAATTTATAACATGACATTTTATTTTTCTTCAGTATGGCATGAATTGAAATATCTTTTGATAATTTCAACAATATTTTTTTCACATCTTCATTGAAGTATGTTGTATGATTGATGTCTCTTGGTCCATATCAAGTTAATTTAAACAGCCTGTATACGCGTGATGTAGCCAGATACACTTTCTGACTCCTCCATCTTCATGCTCTCCAACTCGCCACGAAGAGTTTGGAGACGCACTTGCTTGACTCGGTCGGTTCCTTTGAACACTTTTCCTAAAGTGTCCTAATCTTCTTAGTTGTACTGGCAATCTTCTCAATGGCCGACTCGTCAACGGCTCGAAACAACATGTATAGTGCCGCCTTATCCTTTGATCGCAACTTTTTTAACGCCTTGTTTTGTGCCGCTGTATAACTCATGGTATCTTTTGGTTCTTCGAAACCTTCTTCGACGCCCTCCCATGCATCTTGAGAATCGAGAAGAGCTTTCATTTGAATTCTCCAATTCTCATAGTTTGTCTTCGTTAGTCGTGGTAGCGGCATTTGACCTGTCACATTCGCCATTGGCTCTGATACAAATTTGTTAAAGAAAACTCACAAATTTGTGAAATAAATCTCACACACACTAATGATAGAAGGAGACAAAGAACACTCTGTTTTATCTGAAAAACTTCTATTACTTCTCTGTTTCTTTTCTTTTTTTTCTCTACTTTTCACAATAGAAAGTACAACATATTTATATTCTTTGTTTTTTTTTTCTTTTTTTCCCTACTCTTCACACTAGAAAGTACAACATATTTATAAGCTCTTCTAAAACTAAATATAGCCATCACAATTACGATGTATCCTAACCCATGAAACCCACTATTTCCTAAAATAGATCTTCACCTTTCATTTTCAACACTTGGCCTCTTCCTTTAGGATTGACTTTTGAATTTAAAACCCACTCAAATTAACCCAATAAAATTAACTAAAAAAATAATATGTAACGCTTTTTCGATAAGGTGGTGCAGCTGGAGTTGAGGTTGGGGTTGGCGTAGGCGTGCCCGGTACAGCTGCTAGCGGCAGTGATGGTTCCCAATGCTGCGCTTCTCCTTCTCTCGACTCGGTGACGAGGTACTCCACTGTGAATAGATTTGGATTTTGGTCTACCTCGGTCACGTCATTCTACTGCCAGAAGGTGCTCTCGTTGAAGACAACGTCGCACGACACGTGAGCTCGCCCCCCCCCCCCCAGGATCATAGAGCTTGTACGCCTTGCTCTTGGGTTCATAGCCTATGAAGGCGACCTTCAGCTCCCTGGGATCGAGCTTGGTGAGGTGGAGACGCACAACCTTCATGTATGCGATGTATCTGAACACTTGGAGATGATGTACTACTAGTTTTATTGTACCAGGCCTCGTGTGGCATCTTACTATCGAGGGTTCATGTTGGCGACCGATTGAGGAGGTAGACGATCGTCATTACCGCCTCTTCCCATAACCTCCGGGCATCCCAGCCATCATCAGCAATGACCCTACTGTACCAACGATGGTCTGATTTTGGCGTTCCACCACCCCATTCTGCTGGGAGAGTAGGGCGCCGTTAGGTGCCGCTGCATGCCGAGCTCGTCGCAGTACTTACTGAAGCTCGCCGAGGTAAATTTTTTGCCTCGGTCTGTGCGTAGCACTTGCATCTTCTTCCCGCATTCGGCATCTGCTCGCTCCTGAATGTGCTTAATCATCTGATAAGAATCACGATGTTCTAAATGAACCTATTGTCAAGAAGATTCAAAAAATGGTATGAAGATTAAAAAATGTCAACAACAAAATTCAAACCTATGTTGGGAGAGCTCAATTGATTTCAAACCTGTCGCCTTAGTCACTCAAGCACATCAACATTTGTTCGAAAGTATTATTTTTAATTTCATAAAATATGTAAGGATCAAATGGCCAATTTGACTTCGTCTTTTGTGGAGATTAAAGAGTATCGGGAATAAATTTCGGCCACAAACGTCTTTTATCGGGAGACTATAAATACCCACATTATGTTATGTAAAAATCAAATTGGTGGATGAATATAATTCAGATCTCAAATTGAGACTGTTAGGCTATGGAGCCTGATACTTATTTATAGCTTGGTCAACGGTTATATCCGGTAAAGCTATATTTGGTAAAGCTATATATAGTAAAGCTATATATGGTAAAGCTATATCCGGTAAAGCTATATATGGTAAATAGCTATATATAGTAGATGGCTAAATCTGGTAAAACTATATATAGTAAACTATACCATATATATATATCTGGTCCGGTAGAGCTTTGAAAATGTACTTTCTATTCTCTGTACTCTCTCTATGTACAAAAATCCTTTTAGCTAGAGTTCTCCTTGCAATTTTCTCTATCCTTTTCTTTGTCTTCATCTAGATCGAGCGTGTGCGTTGTTGTGCGATCCTAACAACTGGTATCAAAGCTAACAACTGATATCGATCCTAACAACTGGTATCAAAGCTAACAACTGATATCGATCCTAACAACTGGTATCAGAGCCAGGCAGGAGTCAGAGCCAGGCAGAAGTCAGAGCCAGACTGAAGTCAAAGCCAAGGCAAAATTCACCTCGATCTGTAAAAATGGAAAGTTCAAATATTGGAACTGAGAAGTTCGATGGATCCGATTTTGATTTCTGGAAGATGCAGATTGAAGATTATCTGTACCAGAAAGATCTTCACGAACCTCTGTTGGGGGGTGAAGCTGGATACCATGACCACGGAATAGTGGAAGCTCAAGGATCGACAAGCCTTGGGGCTGATCCGGTTGATGCTATCTAGAAACGTGACGTTCAACATTAAGAAGGAGAAGACAACGTTAGGTCTGTTGAAGACGCTGTCGAATATGTACGAAAAACCGTCGGCTATGAACAAGGTGTATTTGATGCGGAGATTGTTATGAGTCCTTGTGAGAACTGTGTTATAAGCAAACATAAACGAGTTAGCTTCACAAAGACTGTTAGAGAATTGAAGAAAAGTACTGGAAGCGTCGCTCAAACTCTAGAGGGTGTTGCGTCGTCCGGAAGCGTCGTTAAAACTCTAGAGGGGGTTGCATCGACTGGAAGAGTCGCTGAAGCTCCAGAGGGGGTTACGTCGGCCGGAAGCGTCGCTGAAGCTCTAGAGGGGGTTGCGTCGTCCGGAAGCGTCGCTGAAGCTCTAGAGAGAGTTGCGTCGTCTGGAAGCATCGCTGAAGCTCTAGAGGGGGTTGCGTCGGCCGAAAGGGTCGCTGAAACTCCAGAGGGGGTTGCATCGGTCGGAAGCGTCGCTGAAGCTCTAGAGGGGGTTGCGTCGTCCGGAAGCGTCGCTGAAGCTCCAGAGGGGGTTGCGTCGGCCGGAAGCATCGCTGAAACTCCAGAGGAGGTTGCATGGTCCTAAGAAGCAAGTGGGAGTTGATGTTGAGTTGCTCAAAGATTCACAGAGTGATGTTGTAGTGGATACTCATGAAACTCCTGAGACTCTTGCTGAGAAACCAGAGGTGAAGCAAGTGGGAGTTGATGTTGAGTTGCTCAAAGATTCACAGAGTGATGTTGTAGCGGATACTCATGAAACTCCTGAGACTCTTGCTGAGAAACCAGAGGTGAAGCAAGTGGGAGTTGATGTTGAGTTGCTCAAAGATTCACAGAGTGATGTTGTAGGGGATACTCATGAAACTCCTGAGACTCTTGCTGAGAAACCAGAGGTGAAGCAAGTGGGAGTTGATGTTGAGTTGCTCAAAGATTCACAGAGTGATGTTGTGGCGGATACTCAAGAAACTCCTGAGACCCTTGCTGAAACACCAGAGGTGAAGCAAGTGGGAGTTGATGTTGAGTTGCTCAAAGATTCACAGAGTGATGTTGTAGGGGATACTCATGAAACTCCTGAGACTCTTGCTGAGAAACCAGAGGTGAAGCAAGTGGGAGTTGATGTTGAGTTGCTCAAAGATTCACAGAGTGATGTTGTGGCGGATACTCAAGAAACTCCTGAGACCCTTGCTGAAACACCAGAGGTGAAGCAAGTGGGAGTTGATGTTGAGTTGCTCAAAGATTCACAGAGTGATGTTGTAGGGGATACTCATGAAACTCCTGAGACTCTTGCTGAGAAACCAGAGGTGAAGCAAGTGGGAGTTGATGTTGAGTTGCTCAAAGATTCACAGAGTGATGTTGTGGCGGATACTCAAGAAACTCCTGAGACCCTTGCTGAAACACCAGAGGTGAAGCAAGTGGGAGTTGATGTTGAGTTGCTCAAAGATTCACAGAGTGATGTTGTAGCGGATACTCAAGAAACTCCTGAGACTCATGCTATTGGCGAGGAACCCAGTCTATCATTCAAAACACAGAAGGCGATACCATTTCACTCGGAGGTTGGTTGAAGATGGTGATGTGTTTTGAGAAGATAGAGGGTTCAAAGAATCCAGCAAACATGTTGACAAAATGTGTTGATGTTGGAATATTGAGGTTGGGCAAAACCTCAATTGGTATGGTGCAGTGAAGATGCTCATGGTCGTTTGAGAGTGAAATTCTTGGTTGACTAGATCAGTCTCGAAGTGGGAGAATTGTTAGGCTATAGAGCCTAATACTTATTTATAGCTTAGACAACGGTTATATCCGGTAAAGCTATATTTGGTAAAGCTATATATAGTAAAGCTATATATGGTAAAGCTATATCCGGTAAAGCTATATATGGTAAAGCTATATCCGGTAAAGCTATATATGGTAAATAGCTATATATAGTAGATGACTAAATCTGGTAAAGCTATATATAGTAAACTATACCATATATATATATCTGGTCCGGTAGAGCTTTGAAAATGTACTTTCTATTCTCTGTACTTTCTCTTGTTGTACATACCTGAAATCATCAATAAAAAAATCCTTTTAGCCAGAGTTCTCCTTGCAATTTTCTCTATCCTTTTCTTTGTCTTCATCTAGATCGAGCGTGTGCGTTGTTGTGCGATCCTAACAGAGACATTTCCCTTAAAAATACGAGTATCATATTTGTCATTTCTAAGTTTCAAGCAATTCTTGTGGTAGAATTACATCAGAGCCATTCAATCAAGCCTTGAACAAGTTCGATTGTGGAGTGACTCAATTGAGAACAAGGTTTCCAAATCTTGCTTCTAGATCTTCGATCGAAAGAGGTAATCTAATTCTAGCCTTATCTCTTGGTTGATCCGAATTTTGTATAAGGAGGTGTTAATTACTTTGATTCAAGAGTTTTTGCTTCAACAAAAGCTTAGATCGTTGGGCTGAGGATTAGGGTTGTCTTATCAATTTGGTATCAGAGCCAGATTTACATCTTTATGGCTGACTCTAGAATTGATTTTATTTTTCATTTCTGCTATTATTTATCTTTTCTTTAAATCTGTCCATTTATTTTCTTGTTGTCATTTCCGCCATTATTCATCAACTTCTCACTTTGTTCTCATTTTCTTCCTAAAGATCACATTTAGATCTTGAAAAAAAATTCTTATCATATTTGTTCTTACGATTGTGATTATAAATGATTTTTATCATTTTTTTTAGATCATTTACATGTTTATATGAAGATCAAATAAACTTCCATTCACATTTTTTTCTTAATCCATCTAAATCTAGAACCGTTTTGTTCAATATTTTTTTTCTTTCTCATAATCTACGCTTGAAGATAGCTTCTAAATTTCCTAAATTCTGTAAAAAGGAGAGTTAGATCGTTCTTAAAACCTTCACGTTCTTTCTTTTTGGAATTTTTTTTTAATTTTTCAGTGTGCAATTATATCCGAAAATATTTTTTTTCTTTATTTATTTGTTCATTTCTTATTTTATTTTGTTGTCACTACATAATTACCTTGTCTTGATTGTCTTGAATAGCTCGCTGCTGTCAGAATTGCTTTATCCATATTACCTACCTTGATCATATATTAGTCACTTTCCCAAATAGCCTACCTTTGTGTGTTAAGCACGAGTGTTGCTTAGTGTAAAATCAGTGAGTTGAGTGTGTGAGGTCCTAAGCATATAAAACTACTGTTTGTACAATCATGAACCAAGACGAGAAAAATGGAGGGGAGATCAATGATCTAGTTGAAGAAGTCTAGAAGAATGAGGAGGAATTGGAAGATGGTATTCATTTCACACTTATTACAAGAAGACTTCTTAAAACTCACGTTACAGAGAATGATGTTGATGATCAAAGAGACAACCTATTTCACACGAGGTGTTTAGTCAAGGGGAATGCTTGAGTCTTGTCATTGATAGTGGAAGTTGCACCAATGTAGTAAGTACCATGTTGATCAAAAGGTTGCAACTTCCAACTCAAGATCATCCTAAACCTTACAAGCTCCAATGGCTCAATGATAGTGGAACAATGAAGGTAGTTTTCCCAGCTTTAATATCTTTTAATTTGGGAAAATATAAAGATGAAGTTCTTTGTGATGTGTTACCAATGCATGCTGGAGACATATTGCTTGGCCGACCATGGCAATTTGATAGGAGAGTTATGTATGATGGCTATTTGAATAGGTATTCTTTTGTAAAAGATGGTAGAAAAACCACTTTTGTACATTTGAGTTTTGCAAATGTATTTGCTGATCCATTAAAGTTGGAGGAAAACAAGAAAGAGTTTGAGGAAAAAAAGTTAAAAGAAAAACAAGAGTTGAGTGAAAAAATAGAGAAAAAATAAAAGAGAAAAAAATAAGAATGAAAAACGAGATGAAATTGAAGGAATTTGAAGACATGTTTCAAGATAAAGAAATACTCCCAATAGAAGATTTTTGATATCTAACTATAACAACTTGGCTTTGCCTAGTGTTTTTCAATCTCTTTTACAAGGAATTTGAAGATATGTTTCAAGATAAAGAAATACCTCCCAATAGAGGTATTGAACATAAAATAGACTTCATTCCAAGGATTGTCATTCCTTATAAGCCAGCTTATCGAGTCAATCCAACTTAGACAAAAGAAATCCAAAGGCAAGTGGAGGAGCTCATGGAGAAGGGCTATATACGAGAAAGTTTGAGTCCATGTTCTATACGAGACTTTTTGGTGCCAAAGAAAGATGAAACTTGGCGCATATGCATGGATAATGGAGTCATCAACAAAATCACGGTAAAATATCGACATCCTATTCCTAGGCTAGACGATATGCTTGATTTATTGCATGATTCTTGTCTATTTATAAAGATTATTTTGAAATCTAGATATCATCAAATTAGAATGCATGTAGGAGATGAATGGAAACAACTTTCATAATTAAGTTTGGATTGTATGAATAGATGCCTTTTAGGTTAACTAATGTTCCTGGTACACCTATGCGCTTAATATATAATGTTTTGAGAAAATATCTAAAAAAGTATATTGTTGTTTATATTGATGAGGTTATAATTTCTTTGAAGATTTTGCTTGAACATGTGGAGCATGTTAAGTTAGTTTTGATTACATATAAGGAAGAGAAATTTAATTTTAATAAGGGTAGTTTTTACATGGAAAAAGTTCTTGGCTTTATAGTTGGTAAAAACATAGTAGAAGTGATAAAAGGAAAGTTAAAGTCATTAGAGATTTTCTAACACCAAAAAGTGCAAGTAAAGTTAAAAGTTTTTATGGATTAACTAGCTTCTATAAAAGATTTATAAATGATTTTAGTACAATAGCTGCACCATTGAATAACTTAATGAAAAATAATGTTGTTTTTAAATGGGGGAAATGCAAGAGAATGCATTCAATTTTCTTAGGAAGAAATTAAGCAAACCATTATTTGTTTTGAGTAGCTTTGATAAAACCTTTGAGATTGAATGTGATGTATGTGGTTTGGGCATAAGTGTTGTTTTAATTCAAGATGGAAAGCACCTGCTATATTTTAGTGAAAAACTAAATGGGGCAACATTGAAATATCCTACCTATGATAAAGAATTATTTGCTTTAGTTCATATATTGCATGTGTGACAACATTACTTATGGCCTAGAGGCAAACTGAATCGTACATATGCAAAGTGGGTGGAATTTATTGAAACATTTTCGTATGTCATCAAATATAAGCAAGGTAATGATAATATGGTAGTTGATGTGTTATCTAAAAGGTACAATCTCTTTACTTCTCTTAGTGTAAAAATTCTTGGACTTGAGCATATTACCGAATTCTATAGAGATAACCAAGATTTCAGAACTATTTATGCATCTTGTCTTGCAAAAAAGTTGTGGATTTAAACGCAAAGAAACTAAATCTAAATCACAATCAAACGAATTATATACTCATTTGAATGTACCTAACAAACCTTGGACTAATATATCTATGAAATTTGTTATTGATTGCATGCTGCTGATTTATTCTTTAAGTAGTTTATGGATTTAATACACTTTATGAAACAAAATTTTTCTAATATTTTTATGAGTGAAGCAGACAGATTAGATCAAAACATTGCAAAAGGAGGTGATGATTTTTTCTGATTCGTCAAGGAGGTGATGATTCGATTTTTTTTTTATTTGTCAAGGAGGTGATGATTTGAATCCTTTCGAAGAAGGGGAAGATGTTCGAAGAGGGGGGAGATGATAAGAATCACGATGTTCCAAATGGACCTATTGTCAAGAAGATTCAATTCCAAATGGACCGGACCTATTGTCAAGAAGATTCAATTTCAAATGGACCGGACCTATTGTCAAGAAGACTCAAAAAGAATAAAATATGTCAACAACAAAATTTGAACCTATGCGAAGAGAGCTCAATTGATTTCAAACTATCGCTTTAGTCACTCAAGCACATCAACATTTGTTGAAAAATATTATTTTTAATTTCATAAAATATATAAGGGTCAAATGGTCAATTTGACTTCGTCTTTTGTGGAGATTAAAGGGGATCAAGAAGGAATCCCGGCCACAAACGTCTTTTCTCAGGAGACTATAAATTCCCACAATATGTTATGTAAAAATCAGATTGGTGGATGAATATAATTCAGATCTCAAATTGAGACATTTCCCTTAGAAATATGAGCATCATATTTTCCATTTCTAAGTTTCAAGCAATTCTTGTGGTAAAATTGCATCCGAGCTATTCAATCAAGCTTGGATCAAGTTCGATTGTGGAGAGACTCAATTTAGAACAAGATTTCCAAATCTGCTTCTAGATCTTCGATCGTAAGAGGTAATCTAATTCTAGTCTTATCTCTTAGTTGATCCGAATTTTGTATAAGGAGGTGTTAATTACTTTGATTCAAGGGTTCTTGCTTCAACACAAGCTTGGATCGTTGGGCTGAGGATTAGGGTTGCCTTATCATCGCCTCTGCTGCCTCACTTTTCACTTGCAGTAGGATCAGCCACATGAAGCGGCTTTTGTCATTGACCAACAGGAGGAAGAGGGTCGCCGCCTGGGTCGCCGGCTTGATGGGCCTGTAGATGTCGCTGTGCACGAGCTCCAACGGCTCACTGGTGCGGTAGGATATCTAAGATGGAAAGGGGGTGCGCCCCTGCTTGCCAATGAGACACCCGTCACACAACCTATTCACGCCTTTGATTGCCAGCAAACCGTGCACCATCTCCTCCTTGTGTAGTTTTTGTAGAGCCAGAAAGTTTAGGTGCCTGTACCTTGCGTGCCACCTCCAAGTTACTTCTTTGGTCCTGGCTGAGAGGCTGATCGGTTGCTCTATCTCCAACTCTAGAATGTAGAGGCGGTTTGCCGCGCCAAACTTGCGTGAGTCGTCGCGTCGATCATCGTAGATTTTGAGTAGTTCGCGCTCGATGAAAATGTGGCAACCGGCCTCATCTAGTTGACCCAGGCTCACAAGGTTAACCTTAAGCCTCAAAATTAAGTAGACGTTGGACAGCTTGCAATGCTCACCTCCCTTGCTGACGAATAGGAAGGTGTCACGCCCTTCGATCTTGACGAAGGAGCAGTTGTTGAATTTCACCACCCCGCAAATCTCTAAGTTGAGCTCGGAGAATGTAGACCTGGCCCCAGTCATATGGTTTGTTGCCCCCGATGTCGAAGACAAATCACTGGTGCTCGTGCTGCTCGCTTTCTCGCCGATCTGAGCGAACACTCGCTCCTCCTTCAGCTGAATTGGCTCCCTAGTCGGTGCCTTTGTCACGCCTAGCTGAAGCTTTTTTGCGAGATCTATCTACCCCTCACTGACGACGCTCACCATAACAGTTACATTGTCGGTTACTTCTGTGGGTTTTGAATCGGAATTAGGGACGTCGGGGACGTTGGATAGGACCGATGTGCTCACCATGAAAAGAGCCGACTCTTCCTCCTTGGATTGGGCCACATGGGCCTTCTCCATGTTCTTGAGCTTGCTCCAGCAACTCTTGCTCTGGTGGCCTTCCTACCCACAGTTTGAGCACTGGATCGGCCCACCATCAGTCGACTACTTTTGATCCTTTTCTTTCCCGCACGTGTGCCCTCGAGATTTTCATGACTTCTTACCGCCTTTGCCACTAGAGGACCCATTGCTCTTGCCGGAGTTGTCGTGGAGCTTCAGGCGTGCAAGCCATTCCTCCTCAATGAGGAGTAGACGACCTTACTTGTCGACAACGGAAGCGACATTCTTCTTCCCCTGCTCGACGTTGCGCAGTCTTCCGGTCACCTCTTTCACTCTTAGGTCATTCACGTCAAGTAATGTCTCGATTAAAATTGCGACTTGTTCGAGGTGATTAGGGGTGACCTGCAGCATCTTCTTCACGATTTCTGTCTCGCTGATGCTCCCACCAAGAGTGGTGATGCTATTGGTGAGACCTGTGATCCGCATTGAAAAATGATCGACGGATTTTACGTCCTTAAAGCGGATCTTTGAGAGCTCATTCTGCAGCTGCTCGATGTTGGACTCCCGCACTCCCTGCACACCAACCCGACAGAATTTGATCCCCTCCCAGGCCGATTGCGCAATGCGCTTGGTAGAGAGAGACGCCAACATTGTTAGGTCGATATTCTAACCAATTGAGCTATTCAACTTGGCTTTTGATAAAGTTAGCTCCTCCACAATGATATACCATTGGTGGATTAAACTAGGCTCTGATGCCCCTTGTTGGTTTTGACTGAGCAAATCGGAGGAAATCGTTGACGAGGAAAAAAGCCGAATGAAAATCTTGGAAGAAGAAAATAACGAAAAAATAAATCGAGACACAGTATTTCGGATTCTGTGCTAAAGACCTGATGATTTTATTTCTTATTCAATTGAGATATTTAAATAACAAGTATATCCTAAAAATAAAAAGGAGAGACAGACTTAATTAAAACCAATCCACTCGATGTGGATATTCCACTCACTTCAATTGTGCTACTTTAACTAAAAATAGCGACTAAAAATTAGGAATGACTTTTAACCGAAAATAGGGATTTATCTAACACAACAAGTCCACACATGTCATCATCGATGACACCAAAAGGCATGATGGACTCTCCAGAATAAGAGAGCTCAAGCAAGAGCACAGTTGAATCCATAACAGAGGATGAACCAAAGAAGTTTCATTCTCTTGCTAAAATTTATGCGGACACTTGAAGAAGAACTGGATCCTGATGAGTTAGTGTTTCTCGCGGCTGAGGAGCCGACAATCTACTATGTGGCAGCATCTGAGACGATGTGGCAGGAGACCATGCAAAAAGAGCTTGAATCCATTGAGAAGAACAAGACGTTGGCATTAACTAACTTGTCGTCCAGACAAAAGCCCGTCGGTTTAAAGTGGGTGTTTAAGTTGAAGAAGACTAGTGAAGGAAATGTCATCAAGCATAAAGGAAGACTCACGGCGAAGGGATACGTGCAACGAAAAGAAATTAATTTGAAGGAGGTTTTTGCGATTGTGGTTAGACTGGACACTATAAGGTAGATTCTTTCCCTAGCAGTTCAACATGGGTGCGAGGTCATCACTTGGACGTCAAATCATCATTCCTAAATTGTGACCTCCAAGAAGACGTGTATGTTGCCCAACATAAAGGGTCCATCATCAAGTCCGAAGAGCACAAAGTTTACAAGTTGTCAAAGGCCGTCTAGACAAGAGCTTGAAGATTCTAAACTTCATGAAGTGCTCACAAGAACAAGCATTGTATACCAGAAACAATGGGACTTAAATTCTCATTGTTGGCATGTACGTTGATCACTTGATTGTCACTAATACAAGTATGGAAGGTGCCAAAGAGTTCAAGTAGCAAATGATGAAAGAATTTGAGATGATTGATCTTGGGTTGCTCACATACTATCTCGGTATTGAAGTAAACTAAAGGAAAGATTGAATCATGCTAAAGTAATTGGCCTATGCTAAGAAGTTGTTGCAACAATTTAAGATGGAGGAGTGCAACCCGACCAAGTATTCCATGTTAGCAAAGTTACAACTCTGGAAAGATGCTAAAGGAAACTTGGTGAATTCCACTGAGTATAGGTGTGTCATCCGAAGGCTAAGGTACTTTGCTCATACTCGTTTGGACCTTTCATATGCTATTGGAATAATGAGTAGGTACATGGAAAGGCCCACTATGATGCATCATCAAGCGATTAAGCACATTCTCCGCTATGTGAATGGAACCACAAGCTACGGGTTGAAGTATCAAAGAGGGCAAGGTCCTAAAGAATTAGTTAGTTTTACTAATAGTGATTTAGCTAGAGACATTGACGATAGGAAACGCACAGCAGGAATGACGTTTTATCTCAACAAAAATTTGATCTCTTGGCAATCTCTAAATCAACAAACTGTGGCACTATCTTCCTATGAGTTCGAGTTCATGGCAGCAACCGCGGCGTCGTGTCAAGTATTGTGGCTGAGAAATTTGTTGAGAGAAGTGACTAGAAGTGAACTGAAGCCGGTAAATCTCTTCGTCGACAACAAATCTGCAATTGCACTCATCAAGAATCTAGTATTGACGAACGCAGCTAACAGAATTACACTTGCTTCCACTTCATTTGTGAGTGTGTTGAGAAGAGAAAAATCATTTTGGAGTTCGTATGCACTAGAGAGCAACCTGCAGATATTCTAACCAAGGCCCTTACATAGGTTAAATTTGCAGAGATGCAAAAATTGCTGGGAGTGAAGAATCTCGAACAAAATTAAGTTTACCAAGAAGATTGTGAGCTAATAAACTTGAGCCAGTAGAATAAGTTACTAACTTATATAGTAACTTTAGGAGAATTGTTAATAGTCTTAGTAGAACAAGTTACTAACTTTTGGGGCAATTGTAGGAGAAATGGTAGCACTTGCCAAATTGTATACGGAAGTTTTGTGGTTGTGGACTAAGCTTATTAGGAAGATTTTTAGTGGTTGATTGCTTAGTAGAAAGTTTAGGAAATAAGTTAGTGCTTTCTCCACTATAAATACGAATGAGAAGTATGCTTTTTGCACAACACACCAACAAAAGAGAATTGAAAAGTCAAGTGATTAAGATTACTTTGTTCCAAAAGCTCTCCCCTCAAATTTTTCCTTTGCCTCTTTTACTTATTTTGACATATTTCACTAGTGGGTTAAATTGAATATTATGTGGCTACCATCAGTAGCATAGCCGCTTGTTATGGTCCCATTAAGGTAGTTGTGGGGTCTAATGTTGCCTGAGAAGTTGCTGAGTTGAGGGTGGCATAGTTTGGTTCAGCCGATTCACTGATTCCTTGTGTACTGCACCTCTTCCTCTTCTACCCCTTCCTCTACCACTAATAGGGGTCAGCCCCTACGCCCTCTTCCTTGTCCTCTAGGTGGCAAAGTTGAGCTGAGAGACGCTGCAATGTCGAGTCGAGAGGAGACATGCAGTAAGCAGAACACGTGCCAGGCACGTTGGAGTCGAGGGGCCTGGGTCACCAGTTTGATGCTGGCTGAGCTTTACACATTTTGTCTGGGCAGCGAAAGGGTTGGGCTATCGGGCCTTATGCTTTTCATTTATGGGTTGTTTCGAATCGCGAGCGGGTCCTACCCGAGTCTGAATACAAGCTCGCGGATCCTTCTTCTACACTTGATTCCAGCGTCTGTTTATGGTTCCTATTCCATTTTTTGTCCCTATCACTCATCCATCACGGTGGCAACAACTCTCTCGAACTTGACACTCCTCACCATCAAGCCATCGTCTTTGAGAATATCGTTAGTATTCTCCCTTTTTTTTTGTTCCCTCTCTTGGATTCTCCCTCTTCCTTGTTCTTTCTCTCTCTCGATTCGTATCTCTTTAACTTTAACCATGTGTAGATAGAATTTTGAATGAGGGTATATTGATGAGAGATTACGTCAGGGTAGAAGTTTTTAATGGGTTTATGGATGGTTGATTAGGGGCAAAAATCTCGCTCTGCAAACAAAATCTTGCAATTTTCGGCGAGGTTTGAATTTTTTTCTCAAACTGAACTGTTACATTTGGAGTAGTGTAGGTCCTAACTTTGACCCTCCGCTAAGAGATATATTTCAACTTTATCAGATGAAGAAAAGAATTAGACATGTTAGCCACCGCACACTTTATTGATTCAGGATGCAATTTGTATAAAAGAATTGTATACTTTATCCATTACAAACCACAGAGGGAGAGACTATTTGCACAATCATTGAGATTTGTTTGGTGGAATGCGGAATTGATAAGGTTTTTTCTATCACAGTTGAGATAATGCAAGTTTCAATGATGTGACTATTTTGTATACTATGAAAAGGATTAAAATCTGAAATTCACGGAGAATATACACATGAGGTGTTGTCCTCACAAAATTAACTTGATTGTAATCGAGGGGCTGAAAAAAATGCATGACTTCATTTTAACGGTTCATAAAATTGTTAAATTTGTTAGATCATCCCTAGAGATTGACAAAATTTAAAGATGGTGTGTTACAAGAATTTTTTTAATGTAAAGTACTTGTTTGTTTGAATGTGTCAACTAGGTGAATTCTACTTGTATCAACTTTTTTAAGATTTCTATGATGTTACTACAAAGATAAATGATTTCTTATGTGACTTCTGATTCTTATTTTCATTAATTTGGCATACTCAAGAACTTTTAATGTAGTAGAGCATGATGGTGAACAATGTTATAAGTGCTGTGAACTTTTAATGTAGTAGAGCATGATGGTGAACAATGTTATAAGTACTGTGAACTTTTAATGTAGTAGAGCATGATGGTGAACAATGTTATAAGTACTGTGAGTTCAAATATGAAGATAAAGTATAACAAGTATTGGGGCTTAGTTGACAGAATAAATAAGTTGATAATTATAGTTGTGATACTCGATTCTCGTTACAAATTGGATTACATATCATATTTCATTTCAAATATGAATGACAATATATGGTTAAAATAATAGTGGGGCATATAGTGATGAATTTGAAGGGAATAGGAGAATGTTTAAGGCATAAACCATAGTTCATGACAAAAATGACAAAAGTGTCCTAATTAAATGTTCTCGTGATATGAAATTTGTTGTAGTATCTTTTTACGATTGTTTGAAAGATTTACTAATGATTATGAAATGTTTCAAAATAAATTATAAAGTATGCAGGTTTAAATGAATGTAACTAAAAAAAAATGTAAAGAACGTGATACTAAATTCAAAAGAATGTATCAAGTACCTTTAAGTCGTCGACAAGATCTTGTGGGGCAACCTTGGTGTTTAAGAACTCATCAACTTCTTGTAAAGCTTTTTTTCCATCTATGGAAGGAGCTCATCTAAGACTTATTATTATTGGTTCTCTTAACACAGTTTCATAAGCAAAGGATATGAGCCAACATAGCTGTTGTTAGAAGAATTTGATTATGTCAAATACAGTTAAATCAAGATCGTTTCTTTTGGGATAGTTAATTTTTAGCTATTTATTTTTACTATTTGACAATATTTGTGGTTAGTTTCTATTTCTCTTTTTATTTGTAATTCTATTTATAAAAACCAAGTTCAGTATTAATAATATCCTCACTTAAAATTACAATTATTTATATTTCTATTTTAGTCATTCGTCAAAACTTTTCAATTTGTATCAGAGTTGTAGAGTAGCAAGTTTTTGAGTGATCAAATATGGAGTTGTAGAGTAGCAAGTTTTTGAGTGATCAAATATGGAAAATGTGAGTGAAGACAAAATTTTAATGAAGATCCCTCGCTTCCATGTTCACTATGATCACTGGAGTGAGCAGATGGAAAATTTGCTCAGAGCAAAGGATCTATGGAGTGTGGTAGAGATTGGTTTCTCATAACTAATGGAAGGAACAATGTTGATTGGGGCACAAAAGGGCCACCTTGATGATACTAGACTCAAAGATCACCAAGTAAAGCATTACCTCTTCCACACAATTGATCGTACTATCCTCGAACAAATCGAATCATCGCACAGTCATGATTGTCTGGGACTCAATGAAGCAAAAGTTTGGTGGAAACCAAAAAGTGAAGAAATCTCTTCTTAATGCATAATGGAGAGAATTTGAGATCTTAGAGATGAGGAATGATGAAAGTATCACAAATTATTTTGCAAGAATGACGATTATCTCCAACAAGATGAGAAGCAATGGAGAAGATATGCCAAACAAGAAATTATAAAAAAAAAATTATGCATACCCTGATTGAAAATTTTACTTTGAGGAATCCAAAAATACTTATTATATGTCTATTGATAAATTACAAAGTTCATTAGTGACCAAACAAAAAATTCGAAGATCGAGCATTAATGGAGAGGAACAAGTTCTAAAAGTTAAAAATCAAACGAAAATAAGTAACGGAGGAAGAGGAACTTACAGGGGTAGAGGATGCGGAAGAGGAAGATTAACTTTCAACAAAACAACGGTTGAATGTTATAGGTGTCATGATTTAGGTCATTTTAAATATGAATATCCAAAGATGAATAAGGAATTGAATTATGTAGAGCTTGAAGAGGATGAAATGTTGTTAATGACTCATATGAAAAGACATGAAGCAAAAAGGAGTGATCCTTGATTCTTAGATTCTAGTTGTTCAAACCATATGTGTACAAATGAAGTTATGTTTTTAAGTTTAGACAAACCTTTTCCCACCATGTGAAGCTTGGAAATAATACAAGTATGAAAGTTACTAGAAAGGGTGTAGTGAAAGTAACTTTTCATGAGTTCGTTACAATATTAGTAATGTGTATTGGGAGTATGAATCCAAAATATTCTCTTGAGTGTTGGACAACTACAAGAAAAAGGAGTAGCAATTCTCTTCAATGATGGTCTATGTAGCATTTATCATCCACAAAAAGAAAAAATGACAATGTCAATCTTGAGTGCAAATCGGCTGTTCATTTTGCTTGTTGAACCATCTGCCACAACAAATGAAGAAGATGCCTCCAAGTTTCAAATATGGACTAGTCAATACTTTGGCACTATCGTTATGGTCATCTCGACTACAAAGGCTTGTGCACCTTGAAACACAAAAATATGGTGAAAGGCTTTCTGCAAATTGTAGCTCCAAACACCACTTGTGAGGCATGTATGAAAGGCAAGCAACATCGGACTTCGTTTCCAAAACTCGGTAAATAGGTAGCAACTGAAAAATTCTATGTAGTCCAATTTCACCATCTTTAAGTAGCCAAGAAATGTATCTATTGTGCTTTATAGATGATTTTTCAAGGACGACATGGAGTTATTTTTTCGTAGAAAAATCAGAAACATTTTATCATTTCAAATGTTTCAAAATAATGGTGGAAAAGGAAATTGGAACGCCCATTAAAATGTTTAAGGACAGACAGAGTTGGAGAATTCAACTTTGCAAAATTCAATGATTTTTGCAAATAGCATGGAGTGAAGAGACAATTGACCACAACCTAAAGAGACAATTAACCACAACCTATACCCCACAGAAAATGGAGTGGCCGAACGCAAAAATCACACCGTGATGAACTTGGTAAGAGCTATGGTGATAGAAAAGAAATTGTCTAAAAATTTCTGGCCTGAAGCAGCCAGGTGGACGATTGACATTTTGAATCGATCACCTATTCTTGCAGTAAAAGACATGACACCAAAAGAGGCGTGGAATGGAGAGAAACCATCCGTAGATTTTTTTTTTAGAGTTCTTGGATGTGTGGGACATGTTCATATTCCAGATGCCAAGAGAAGTAAACTTGAAGATAAAAGTGTAATATGTGATTAATTGGAGTCAGCAACGAATTCAAAGGTTATAGAATGTTTGATCCAGCTACAAATAAAATTATAGTAAGTTATAATGTAGCTTTTGAACCCGTTGCTAAAAATGAAGGAGGAGAAATCACGAAAGAACCAACCAAACTTGTTGCTGAAACAATTGAACCATTTTCTGAAAACAATTTTCTAGTAGTTGTTGCACCAAATTTGATAATAAGGGAGGGAAAAAATCGACATCCACCTATATGGTTAACAGATTATAATTCCGATAAAGGCTTATCTAAAGAGGATGAAGAAAATATGGCATTCTTGATGATTTCAGATGCTATAAATTTTGAAGAAGCTGTCAAAAGCCCAAAATGGAGATTGACTATAGACAAAGAAATAAAATCCATTGAAAAAAATCAAACATGAAACTGCAAAGCGAATAGGAGAGAAATTGATTTATAAGACCAAGCTAAATGAGTTTGGAGAAGTTGATTAAAATAAAAGGCAAGATTGGTGGTAAAAGACTACACACAGCATGGACCCTGTAGCCAGAATGGATACTGTGAGAATGATTTATTTGCGGCCCAAAAAAGTTGGAAACTCTATCAATTAGATGTCAAATCAACTTTTCTATATGACGAATTAAAAGAAAATATTTTTATTGAACAACCAAAAGGCTATGAGAAAAACGGAAGTGAGGAGATGGTGTACAAACTCCAAAAAAGCTCTCTACAGATTAAAACAAGCACGTAGAATCTAGCTTAGTCTAATAGAATCCTACCTCATCAAGGAAGTATTCAGAAGTAGATCCAGTGAGAAAACACTCATCATCAAGAGGAAGGGAGGTAAAGTTCTTATTGTAAGCATTTATGTTGACGATCTTTTATTTATTGGAGATGATGAAAAATTATTGGAGGAGTTTGAATATTCATGAACAAAGAGTTTGATATGACTAACTTAGGTCAGATGAGATTTTTTCTTGAAATAGAGGTAATACAAAGATTAGATGATATTTTTATATGACTGACTTAAGTTTTAAATAGATTTGGCGTAGAGAATTACAATCCTGTTTGTAATCCCATTGTTCTAGAAAAGAAAATTAGGAAACATGAAAATGGTACAAAAGTAGATCTAATTTTGTATAAACAAATAGTTGGAAGTCTAATATATCTCACAGCTACTTGTCCTGATCTCATGTTTGTTGTAAGTTTGATTAGTTGTTTTATGACATGTCCAACTGATATGAACCAAGAGACATCAATCATACAATATACTTCAATGAATATGTGAAGAAAATATTATTAAAATTATCAAAAGATATTTTAATTCATGTCACATTTATCAAGAATGAAGTTTCATGTTATAAATTTTGGGTGGATTACAATTTAGAGTTATTGTACATAATGGTTAATTATGACCATTAAGTATGAATGTTACAACTCTTGGAATACCTTTAATAGTTTCATTTTGAGGCTATATAAAGCCATGTATGTTGTATTTGTAAGGGGACTTGAAAGTATACTAAAAGAAGCATTTGTGCTTTTCTTTAGCCAGTGGCTAAGTTTCTTTACAATTCTATGTAGTTTAGTTGTCTTTGCAATTCTATGTAGTTTAGGTGTATGTTGTATTTGTAAGGGGACTTGAAAATATAGTAAAAGAAGCATTTGTGCTTTTTTTTAGCCAGTGACTAAGTTTCTTTGCAATTCTATGTAGTTTAGGTTGCATGTAGAATCATTCAAGCTCGACATGATCAATTTTTCTTGTAGAGTGATTAAAATCTCAATCAAGTATTCTTGCCTTGAGATATTTGATCAACAAGAATCATTCAAGCTAGACATGATCAATCTTGCTTGTGGAGTGATTTGAATCTCAAACAATGTTTTTGTCTTGAGATAAACATAATCAATTTTTCTTGTGGAGTGATTAAAATCTCAATCAAGTATTCTTGCCTTGAGATATTTGATCAACAAGAATCATTCAAGCTAGACATGATCAATCTTGCTTGTGGAGTGATTTGAATCTCCAACAATGTTTTTGTCTTGAGATATTCGATCAACAAGATAATTTGAGTCTTACTTTCCTCTGTAGTGATTTCCACATATCATTTGCTTTGATACCATTTGTAACGGCCCAGATCCACCACGAGCAGATATTGTCCTCTTTGGGCTTTCGCTTTCGGGCTTCCCCTCAAGACTTTAAAACGCGTCTTCTAGCTGTAGGTTTCCACACCCTTATAAATGGTGTTTTGTTCTCCTCCCCAACCAATGTGGGACATCACAATCCACCCTCCTTCGGGGTCAGCATCCTCGCTAGCACTCTTTCCTTCTTCCAATCGATGTGGGACCGCCACCAAATCCACTCCCCTTCGGGGCCCAGCGTCCTTAATGGCACAACATCTCATGTCAACCCTCCTTCGAGGAACAACGAGAAGGCTGGCACATAATCTGGTGTCTGGCTCTGATACCAAATGATATAGAAATCACTACAAGGGGAGTAAGATTCAGATTACCTTGTTGATCGAATATCTCAAGGCAAGAACATTGTTTGAGATTCGAATCACTCCACAAGCGAGATCGGTCATGTCTAGCTTGAATGATTCTTGTTGATCAAATATCTCAACGCAAGAACACTTGTTTGAGATTCGAATCATTCCACAAGCAAGATCGATCATGTCGAGCTTGAATGATTCTACATGCAACCTAATCTACATAGAATTGCAAAGAAACTTAACCATTGGCTAAAGAAAGCACAAACACTCCTTTTACTATATTTTCAAGTCTCCTTACAAATATAACATACATGACTTTATATAGCCTCAAAATGAAACTATTAAAGGGATTCCAAGAGTTAGTAACATTCATACTTAATGGCCATAATTAACCATTTTGTAATTGTAACTAAAGTAGAAAAAAGTCTTTAAATACATTAATGAAATACAATAATTCTAAATTGTAATCTACCCAAAATTTATAACATGAAACTTCATTCTTCTTCAATGTGGCATGAATTGAAATATCTTTTGATAATTTCAACAATATTTTCTTCACATCTTCATTGAAGTATATTGTATGATTGATGTCTCTTGGTTCATGTCACTAGAGCTGGGTCAATTTACCGTTTTACCCCTAAAGTTACTTCTTATTCCTTAAGTCCCACCAATCCTTTGGTTTGTGGTCCAACCACCAAACCGAATCCCTCTCAGGCCAATGAGAGGGTGGGGCCCCTTGTTCAAGACCTGGAGTCAGTACTTACGGGAACAACCTCTCTACTATCCCTAAAAGCGAGTAGGAGTGAATTCTATCTTGCACCCTATGTTCCCAGCTATTCACCCAGTCTTACCCCTGAAATGGGAGGCTTATTGAGTCGGCGAACGCGGGCCACTCTCGCCCATGCAAATCTAAGAATAATTTCGAATAAACAGGAGTTCATAGTTAGCTCAAGATTAAGGTCGAGTTACCTAGGTCATCGAAGGAAAAAATTAGTCTCAACAGTAAACGACATTATAAAGAGAGAGTGATTTTCTTCATGGTTTGATCTTATGCAATACTCAATGCATAGGACACCCCCACTCACATGTCTCCACATGTACAATTCAGTGAACACATTGTTTATATCATATACAAAGTGGGCCGCATCCATAGCGTCCCCAGGATAAGATACTCAACCTTATCCCTGCATTTTGACTATATATTTGAACTTGATCCACTCTTATGTCTCTACATATAGTTCAAGTAATCATACTATAGTTAGAGTGTTCTTAGTTTATTGGATTTTGATTAATGATCGCAGAATTCACTTTATTCAATAACAATCGTTACTGAATAAACATCAATAATAACTTTATTGAAAATAGAATATGTTTTTGTTTACAAACAATGAGTTTTAAGACATAAAACCCAACAACTGGCACATAGGGGATTGCAACCCCCGATTTTAGTGAATGTATGGTCCCATGGGAGGGTTTTCAGCTAACCTCCACGGATGATGTTCAAACAGAGTTACGATCACCTCAGATTTACTTTTGAGGTCGCGCCTCACCTCAAGACACTGATCATTCCACTGCATAAGATGGGCAAGCCTCCTAAGATACAGAAAAGAGAGTTGTAGCGTGATTCTCACTCACTAGAACCTAGAGATAAGACCCTCGATACCTACTAAGATAAGGATGCGAAAAGAGCCTACAAATAGGTTGCTTACTGAGTATATTTTTATACTCACCTTGTTTCCCTTTTTTTTAGGTATCAGTCGAGGTGGGGAGGTGTTCGAGAGTTGCACTATCACAGAGGGGTGTCGTTCCGAAGCATCAGTCCGTTTTTATATTTGGAGTCTTTATAATTGTATTTATCATTGTAACATTTGAGTTTAATTTTATATTTAATTTTGGTGTTTTTGACTTCCTTTTCTTGTTTTAAATTTTGTCAAATTTTTTATCTTCTATTTTATTTTCTTTTTAATTTTATTTGTTTTTAGATTCATCTTTTTAGTCATGCTTTGGTTTTTCGAAGCCTTGAAAATCGGGTCGTGACATTTACATAGTTTCCTGTGCTGTCAGACATCGTGTGTACTAGTGCAGTCACCAACTTATCTTTCGAATCCGGAAAAACTTGCCTCTCAATTATTGGTTTATACAAACAGCACACCATTTTGAGTTATTTGCATAAGCAGTGAGGCTACATTGACAAAATCCTGTACAAAGCGTCGGTAGTAACTTGCCGGACCCAGAAACTACGTACATTAGTAACAATTGTTGGATGAGCCCATTTAGTGACTGCTTCCACCTTGGGTCTAATGACAAATCATTCTCAGATACTAAATGCCCAAGAAATGAGACCTCGGTAGCAAAAATTCGCATTTAGGAAATTTTGCGCACAACTTATTCTCTCTCAGAATTGTTAGGGCCTTTCTATGGTGCAACTGATTTTCTTGGTCCATCTTAGAGTATACCAGGATGTTGTCTATGAATACTATGCCAAATGTATCCAGACACTCCTTAAACACTCGATTCATCAACCCCATGAACACAACAGGGGCATTAGTGAGTCCAAATGACATAACTACGAACTCATAATGACCATATTAGGTTCGGAAGGCTGTCTTCGGCACATCTTCCTTTTTAATCTTGATATGATTGTAACCTAATCGGAGGTTTAACTTAGAGAACACAAACGCTTCCCTAAGCTGATCAAATAAGTCTTTAATGCGTGGAAGGGGATACTTTTTTCTCTGTTCTCTTATTCAACTCTCTAATCGATGCACAAGCGCATTGAGCTGTCCTTTTTCTTAACGAACAGCATCGAAGTACCCTATAGAGATACGTTGGGCTTGATAAATCCTTTATCTAATAGCTCTTGCAGTTGTGCCTTGAGTTGTTCAGTTTAGTTGTCACCATATGACACGGGGACTTAGAGATAGGGTCGGTACCTAGTTCCAACTCTGTTTCAAAATAAACCTCTCGAGACGAAGGAATTCTTGTGTTTGCTACTTACATTGCACTAGGGGAGTTTTTTTTTTTTTTTTTTTTTTTTTTTTTTTTTTTTTTTTGGCATTGACTAGTATAGCCCACACTCTATCCTTGACCAACTTTTTTGGTTTCATCATCAATATCATTTAGGCATTGTTCCTAGACAAGTACCTTTAACTTTGAATGTTGTCTTAGACGGCAACTAAATACTACTTCTTTCTTATAACAGTCTATGATAGCATGATTTGCAGCTAACCAATCCATCTCCAATATTTTATAATAATCGGTCATGTCGGCAATCATTAGGTCTACCTCTAGGCTAATTCTTGACAAAATCACTTAGACCATCATTTACCCTATAATCATCAATCAAATTCACCCCTATCGGAGTAGTAACATAAAATTCACACAGCAGTGGTTCTAATACAAATTTTGCTTGACTGACGAAAACAATAAATATGAAACGAATGCGTAGATCCCAAATCAAATAATGTTAAAATAAGGTGGCCTAGAACAGATAAAGTACCTGCCACCAAAGCATCGAGATTTCAAGTGTTTTTACTAGTAGAGACATACGCTCTCATCGAAGGACATCTCTGATAGTTCATTTTAGGGCGACCTACTACAGTCGAACCCCTGTGCTGTTTCTAGGATTATCAACGCAACCCCAGAACAATTTCTGGCTAAATGACCTTCTTGTCCACACATAAAATAGGCTATGGTACGGGCCAAGCACTGCCCCGAATCATTCTTCCCATATTCATTTCATTTAGGTCTGTCATCTTCTCAATTTTAGTATCTTCTCAATTTTAATATCGGACTTGCTATTTGACCACCCCTTAGATCTTAGTGATATCTATCAAGTCGTCACTATGATCGTGCACGAGATGGGTTGCGATGATCAATCTGGTCATGACATCACTTTTGTTCCTAAGAACAGTGAGTCTTAATAATAAGCATAATGTTTTAAGTTTAGGGTTGAAAATTGTACAGCAGAAAAGAGATTTTTATATAATTATTGAATTACGCAACTAGTATTTATTTTGTTAGTTTGTAATCTCTAGGAGTTAGCAAGGAGTAGATGTTGATTTTATAAGTTGGAAGTAAATAAACTTTACATCAGTTTTCTTTGAGTAAGATAAATAAACTCATCTATCAAACACAGGTTCAACTTTATTTCTAAGCCAAACACGTTCAAAGAGTAAATTTTTTTACGGAAAAAGAACTGTTAAAGGTACATAGTATATACTTTACATAAATCAAGTCATCATGTCAACTAATCTAAGGTAAGGATAATGAAATTAGTGAAGTTGTCTATTAATAGTCGACAAAAAGTCTTTCCAGAAGATAATAACCTTTGAGATTTCTTTTGACTTCTACAAACATCTTCATAAGAGAATTTTCCTATCCTTTGAGAACATAAACATTGTGATTCTACTTTGGTTTCAACAGGTTTAAAAGTTTGTGTCGAACTGCCACCCATCAGATTCTGGTTTGTAGTCTAACATCCTTCGCTCATCAAACACCTCCAACCAAGAAAACATTAACCAGTTTCAACCCTTCCTTTAAACATTTTCATTATGAGTTATTTATTATTATCCAAGTTTAATTTAATTTTTTTTATTGTGTTTACTATAGAGATTTTATGTAAAAGTAGAGAGCGTATTGGTCTACCATGTTGAAAATTTTTGTGCATTGTTATATATGTTTGAGTTTAGTTTCATTTCTATGGTTGCTTCCAACTCTTGCTCTAGTAATTTCAATACAACCAAGTAACCGTTTCCTGCTCTATTTGAATCTAGGAACAAGAAATCTAGTAAATCAACCCTAAGGAATAATTTCACAAGATTAGAGAACAATAAGAGGTGCAAGTGCAATTATTTATAATAAAGAGTAGGCTTGTCATACTACTTCTTGTAGAACAAGTGCAATTATCGATATTGTAAATTCGTAGAGAATTTTAGATTGTTTTGCTATAATGCCCCTAATTTTCTTTCCCTAATTAGTTACATCACCCATGCATGGTTTCATCGCATATGCGGAAACTCATAATAAATAATTTTAAAATAAAGTCATCGACTTGCTTATTCAAGTCAAAACAATAAAATAAATTGCATCAAAATCACCTATCGACTATTATATCAAATTCAATGTGTTCTACTGCCTTATCATGACCTATCTGCTTCCTTTTAATTCTGTTCTCATGCATTCCAAATTTCTACTGATCTCTGTTTCCAAATCTTTCTTATCTCAGTGTTTCTTATTCACAAGTTTTCATGGCCCTTCTATCTTTAATCTATTCATTTGGCTACAGATAAAAATTTAATCTAATATTACTAAACTTGATTGACTGAATCGTATAAATGATTGACATTTAGTTTCTAACTCAAAGCTAGATCACTTAATAATTAAATGAAGATCTAACTATAATTGGTTGTGATTTCTATAAAAATAAAAAATAAAAATAAAAATAAAGATTTAATATATAGATCAGATCTAAATCTCCAAGTAAATCTCAACTGGTCATTCTCATTTTTTTTTCTAAACTAAATCCGATTATTGATTTTCTGTTTCTTTTTTCCGTTACTTTCTGGCGAAGGATGGGTTGACAAGAGATAATTGTGGGAAGGGATGAGAGGTCAGTGGAGAGGGGTGGGGAAAGGTTGTTGTTTTCTTTTTCTCTCTTAATTTATTTATTTATTATTTTTATTATTATTATTTTAACTATTTTTATAATTATTTTTATTTGTTTATTTCTTTATTTATTTTTGGGGTATTACGGTGATGCAATATGTGCTGAAGAAAAGAAAAATGACCAAGAAGGGATGAAAAATATTTAGAAAAATTACAGAGTTTTCGAAGAAAATAATAATAAAATATTCGAAAAGTGGCAAATTACCAAAATACCCCTAGAAGGATGGATAATTACGAAAATGCCACTCTAATCATAATCAGAGCATCTACGGTGACCATCTGAGCAAAATCTTTCGAACCTTGAATATCAGCCGTTAGATCTCCTCCAAAATTGGATATGATCTAGAAGACGGACAGATCATCACATCCAACGGCTGGTATTCAAAACCAAAGTCGGTGAGGCTCTGATCGGAGTAGATATTTCCGGCAAATATTCCATAAAATCCAAACCGCCAATTCACGACGATTCTGGAGCTCTCAATGTCGGTTTAAGCTTCTCCTATAAAGTCTGAAGTTGGGCAAAAATATGGAACAAGAATCGAACAAGGTTGAGAGCCCATTCAAGAGTTATGAGCATTTAGATTGTGGGTCTCCCACTCTTCGATTTCTTCCAAATTCGAGAGCAATTCTCCACCATTTCTCCCCAAACGTATTCCTATATTTTCTAAACAAGATTACCCACAAGTTCTATGAAGGAATGAACTGCTGAAAGTGCCATAAACCATTTCCCCAATTCAATCCCCCATTGAAGAACTCAAAGGAAAGCTTGAAAATGCAATCTGGGGATACACGATGATTCGCCGAGCAAGAACGATCCCAATAAGTTTCTGCACCTCCACAGAGTGTTTCCGTTGAAGACCACGAAGAGGGAGCGTGCCCAATTGAAGGAAATCGATTTCAAGCTTAAGTTGGGATAAGTGATGAAATCCTATCTATGGTCCATTTTCCTTTAAATTAAGGATTCCTTTAGCTTCAGAGGAAGGCTTTGAGTAATTTTGATGAAGGAATCGAGAGTTGAAACGTCGTAGAACAAGTTACCCAAGACATCGAAAATCTGACGTTTCAAAAAGTTGCATACCGAGAACGATCTCTCAAAATTAAGGTCCCACACTCAAAGAAGTTCCTCCAAACCAATTCATATAGCTTGAGGAAAGGATATGGAAGAGGTTCCATGGAGAAACAGGGCCTTGAAAACCCCTAAAATTGGCTGCCCAATGATGAATCCCCTATTTTAGCTCCGACATGGAAAATGATTTTGGACGAAATTTAGAGGCGAATATCTTAGGCTACAATCAATAAAAAGAAAGTAGACACAATAAGGAGTCTGTGGAAGGAAATTGGAAGTAATCCGGATACCGGAAGCTCAAGAATGGAGGTCCCGAACGTCGATGATGAGGTAAGTAGCCAAATTGGATTTTTCTTAAGAAATACTCGTAGGAATGGCTTGGATTTTCATATGAACCCTAAACGAAGTATAACAAAAGGATATATGAAAGAAAAATCCAAAGAACCCTGAGTTAAGGCTCTAAACCGACCAAATTACTTGGGATTTAAGGAACATTAAGATAACCTACTAAATGAGTTCTGATGCCTATGAAATTTTATTGCTGAGCATAATATATCATTCTAAGGTTATGTATGAAATTTTGCGGTCATTGGATAAGGATAAGTAGGTAAACCAAGAAACGTGGAGAAATGACCATAATGCCCCTAAGGATATCTACCTACGCTTCATGACCAAGATGACCTCCAAATTCTATAAAACTCTACGGTAGATCTTATTTATGATGCTTGATCAGGTAATGAAGTTTGAAAGCCATTGCAACTCGTTAAGGATCAAAACCAAGAATTAGGGGTAAAATGACCATAATACCCCTATGGAAGACTACCTATGGGTTAAGCCCTAAATGACCTCCCAACATTATGAAATGTTGTATGAATCCTTATTTCAAGAGGTTGTATAAGGAAATGAAGCTTGGGAGTCATTCGAAAACCTTAGGTAGCGAAACCAAGATATGGGAAAAACGTATATCACGAACCATGCAACTTTGCCTCCTAGGACGACGAAAGAGGTATCCACGAAATAAGAGATTCTCCACAAGTACCCTTGGTTTCTAATGAGACTCTACGTGCACCTAATAAGAACTTGTATGGTCCCAAGCTTGACCCAAGACATTATGCATAAACCTAGGATCCCCAAGAATGTTGAACACAACTCACTGTGGGAAACACTCGCACTCTTTATTAACACCGATCGAGAAGAGAATACAAGACACTCTATAGAATACTTCTACTTTTTATTGTTTTTGGATTTCTTGGATGATTAATCTAGGTAGGGTGGAGGGGTATTTTATACTAGAGCATACCCAATCTAAACCTAACAAATCTAAATCTAAACCTAACAAATTTGAATCTTTTTCCTAAAATATCTAGATCTCTTTCTCCTCAAATCTCTAGTAAAGTAAATATACTGGGCTCGTACAATAATTGGGCTTGACTCTATTGGGCTAGTGATGATATTTCAACACTCCCCCTCAGCACTAGTCCTCATTCGCTGCACCATGTTGAGCTGACAGCGAAAACTCTCATGTTTGCCAGTATTCAGCCCTTTTGTAAACAAGTCTGCCACTTGGTCATCTGTCTTGATCTGCTGCATCTCGATTTCTTCCTTTAGGATCTTCTCTCTAATGAAATGATAATGCACCTCCACATGCTTTGTTCGAGCATGAAACACCGGATTTTCTGCTAGGCGAATCGCAGATTGATTGTTGCAATGAAGTGGTATTGGATACTTAATTTTCTGGTGCCAATCTTCCATCAAAAGTTTTAACCATGTATTTTCCTGAGCTGCTCCAGCTGCTGCTCTATACTCTGCTTCTTTAGTTGACAATGATATTGTTGGTTGTCTTTTGTTACACCAAAAAATTGTTCTCGAACCGAGCTTGAACACATACCCAGTGATTGATCTTCAGGTATCGTGGTCTCCTGCATAGTTGACATATCTCAAGGTCTGTCGAGCCGCATCCAAATGAGGCTTCTTCGGATTTTGCATATATTGATCAATGACTCCAACTTCATTTTCGAATTTCTTCGGTTGGTCCATGTAGAACTCTCTGTTTAACTCTCCCTGCAAGAATGCATTATTCATATCCATCTGCCATAATTTCCAATCTTTATTTACCGTAAGTACTGGAGGAACTTGTACAATAATGATCTTTGCCACTGGACTAATCATTTCATCATAGTCTAGTCCATATTCTTGAGAGAACCCTGAATCTATAGCTTGAGCTTTGTATCTCACGATTGATCTATCCGGGGTACACATTATTTCGTAAGCCCACTTGCAAGAGATGAGTTTGGTATCTCTTGGTCTTGGCACTAATTCCCAAGTCTGATTTTGTTCCAGGGCTATAGTTTCTTCCTCCATCGCTTTCTGCCAAGCTGAGTTTTGTGATGCTTCTTCATATGTCTTCGAATCATTAACTTCGTCTTCAACTGCGTTGGCACACTCTGGATTTGCCTTTAGGATTATTTCTGAATGTCTGAGTTGTTGAGGTGTCATTTCATTTTCACTAGGCTCGCTTGGTTGAGTCACTTCTTGCTCACCAACACTAATGTCACTTGGATCTTTAGGCATATCAGCACTTAAGCAAATGTGTATAATTTGCTCCCCCGTCTTTTGTGGAAGAATCTCTTCAGTTTGCTCCCCTATGTCCTGGAGAAGAATGTCTTCAGTTTGCTCCCCCGTGTTCTGTAGAAGAATTTCTTCAATTTGCTCAAGGCGTGGTAATACTTCCTTCTCTAAGGGCCACCCATCTTCCATTGCACCGCTTTGGTCGTCAATCATGTGGTTTAAGCATCTGGAATCAATGATCCAGTCATCCTCGTAATCGATATGCTCTTCCATCATTGCCATGAGTGCTAGCTCGTCTTCTACTATTGGACATAGTACCTCTGCATCCCATTCATCCTGTATCTTCTTTTTGGATATTGCCACATTGCTTTCAACCGACTTTTTCCTGGACCAACAATCTCTAGACATGTGACCCTTTTTCCCGCAATTATAGCAAATACCTTCAAATCACTTTCCTTGGAAACTCTTGTTGTCGTTCTTCTGAGCTCTCTCAGGTTGTGAAGTTCCTTGGTGGCTTCTTCTTTTGTAACCATTGTATCCACGTTTGGTAGACGACCTATTATTGCTCCAACTTTCACTTGTGTAAAGTGTTTCTTCTTCACCCTTCAACATGATGCCTCCCATTTGTTTAGCCATGGCTTCTTGGCTGGCTAACAAATTTTCGAACTCTACAAGTGATGGTTGAGTGGGCCATCCTTGTACAATAGTAATGAAGCTTCGATATTCCAGTCGCAATCCGTGGATTATAATCCTCTTCATTCGAGATTCTACAATGGCGGACTTTGGGTCTAGTTTAGTAATCTCCCGACAAATCGATTTGACCTTGTGGAAGTACTGAGCAATCGTCATATTACGTTGTGAAATTGACAACAACTCATTCTCCAGAAGTTGTAGCCTCGTATCATTCTTCTTTGAGAACAACATCACGAACGTGTCCCATGCTTCTTTTAGTGTCTTGTCATCCCAAATATGTTCTAACATCTCTTCTCCGATTGTGGTCTTCAAGGCAAACATTGCTTTGCCTGCTTTGATTCTCCATTTGCGCAAGGCGTCGTTAGAATCATCCTCTGGCGGCGTAGTTTCGCACCCGCCAACGATCTCCCAAAGATCCTGTCCTTGTAAATAGGACATCATGCATGTTGCCCACGTGTTGTAGTTGTTGTTGTTGAGTTTCTTGATTCCTCCAACGATTTGGAAATCACCCATCGTGTTGGCCATACCTCAGTAATACCAAACAAGCTCTTTCGACACAAGACTTGCAGAGTCACAGACTTCTCACGACACAAAAGAAACTCACTCACCATTAATCTCAAGAAATCGTTTCTGATGTGGAAGATCAAACAGAGCTGCAACCACAGAGCATACTAAGGATTCCAAGAGATCAGATAACCTACACTAATCTCGCTCTGATACCAAATGTTGAACACAACTCATTGTGGGAAACACTCGCACTCTTTATTAACTCCGATCGAGAAGAGAATACAAGACACTCTGTAGAATACTTCTACTTTTTATTGTTTTTGGATTTCTTGGATGATTAATCTAGGTAGGGTGGAGGGGTATTTATACTAGAGCATATCCAATCTAAACCTAACAAATCTAAATCTAGACCTAACAAATTTGAATGTTTTTCCTCAAATATCCAGATCCCTTTCTCCTCAAATCTCGGTAAAATAAATATACTGGGCTTGTACAATAATTGGGCTTGATTCTATTGGGCTAGTGATGATATTTCAACACAAGATTACAACGCGGTTGGAGCAAGTTTGGAACCTAAACAAAGATGGAACTTAGAAAACGCCTAAAGGAAACATGTCAAGATTCAAGACCCTTCTAGAACCCTCTAAGGAGTCCATTATGAACTTATGACCTTCTAGTATAATTTAAAAATCCAAGAGGAGTGATTATAAATTTAAGGGGTGATTTTGTATTGTGCATTGGAATGCAATGATTGATGCAAAAATTATTGGAAGAATTTATATTTAATATTGAAGAGTGAAGCCAAATATATGACATAATTATTAGGTGCGAAAAATTTATTTAAAATATTTCACAACGACACTATGACTTATACGTTCATTATAGGTTATTAAAACAATATGGGGAAAAGTAAATAACATGAGTTTTAAATAAAACTAGAAAATAAAGCATTGTCGTGATCTAACCTAAGGGCTATGGAAGAAAAACGACATGAGTGCATTTACACTAACTTTAGTCTCATGGTTGCCCCCGTGATATCGTCTGGTTTAGTCTTGGGTAAAAGTAGGACACTCCTGTACGGATGTACAGAGGTGTCTTACCTTTACTTGAAAAATAAGAGTAGCACGTGACTTGAGTATTTTAAGAAAGACTAAGTATCTTATTATTGGGGTCAAGAAATGCAATCATATACAATCATGTTTGGGACATATCATTTCATAAAACCCTATTTCATGGCCTTAAACTCTTATGTTCAGTTTGAGCTAAAATTGGATGTTTAGTATTTCTCTGCACATGACCCACGTATGCACACATGGACCCACTAGGCGGGCGTATACGAACCCCTAGGCCTGCCTTTCAGCTAGCTCACACTCGTACTCCCAGAGCCATAGAAGGGAAGGAGCCCACATAGTATTATGGTGTACAGAATATCGTATCATAACATTAAGGCAGACATAAATGTTGTAACATACGCGTCCATACTAATCATGACGAGGAAGTATCCCGATGCATATGACACACAAAAATGCATGTGGTCTCTGTAGCTTCAAATCATATAATATGTAGATCGTGCATTCATTCTTTCATAAACGTTTTCAAGAATACATTATTGACATATCAACATTTCACAGTCTAAAAAATAAACATGCTAACATGGTGTGCACAATATCATAGCATAACATAAGTCATAATACATCATCACGTAGTCTTGACATTACATAAGTCATAACACTACATAACATAATTTACATCATAGCAATCATAAAATACGACACATGGAGGGGCCACAGAGAACGTGCCATTTTTTATGGTTGTACATTTTCAGCCGTCTGACATCGTGATCTTGACACGCTCATGACAAGCCTTGAGGGAAATCCAAGCCTCCTATTTATTTTTCGTTTGTCTTCATGACTTCATTGGACCTTAGGTGAGATTTGTCTTCGTCAACCGAATACAACTTGTGCGGAATTCAAGCTTGTTCGGGCCTACGTGTGCATGTTCAATCTTCTGCAACCCAACCGACTTGCCTCTATACTAGTTCAAGTTATTCGGCTCGACCTTGCCTCTGCTTGAGGCCAAGGTCTCTCACGTGCAACGGCACGTCTCAATTCTCATCTTGGTTCCCAATTGACATGGCCATCATGTATTGATGTCATCCCAAGTCCTGGGATGTCATCGATTAACTTAGCTCGCTCGATCATGCTCATCGAGAACAGACCCATATGTCGCTCACATGATCGAGACATCCCGAGCATCCATCCATTAAGTTATATCGAGGCGTTGGATCATCTTGTGTCCACGTTAGTTCATTTATAAAATCCATTATGGATGGCAAGTGCATAATCCAACCTCTGACACATACACAATGGCACGATTTTGGCCCACCAGTGTCGTGCGGCACTGTCTTGGAATACCCATTCCAAGGGAAGTCGTCGGAGACACTCGTCTGTCACACATGAATATGTCATAGGGTAGCTCACTTAGCCACAGGGCCTAGAGATGGTGGAGAGTTACCCCGCGCCTCCTCCTAAGGTACATTTTGAGACATTTTTTTGGTATGGTAGTTGTAGACATGATTTTGGAGAAATGGACATACTGTGTCATGAAGAGTTCGTCCTATGTCCAATTGACACCAAATTTGATGAGTTTTCAAATTCTATATGAACAAACTTACTTCAAAATCGCATGCCCAAATTCCCTTTTCGAGGTTAAGGCCTGGGGCCTGGGGCCCTACCCGACCCTTCAACAAGTCTATCAATGACACTTTGTCAACATTGTTGCCTCTGTCTTGCCTATGCACATTTCTATGGTGGGTTAGATGATGCACCATCCTCCTCGGTCGCATCATGGCATTCGTCTTTTTTCGGCCTTTACGTGGCTGGTTGGACATCACTATTATGTTGTCACCTTGTCTTGTCTATACGTGAGCGTCACAACCTACTCTCTTCATAGTATGATTCAATTCATCCAACTATGCCAACATCATTCAATTCATCCAACCATGCCAACAGTAGAACCACTTATATAGCTGGCCTGCGTCGAAGTTACAAGATAATCCTAAAGCTGGTTCAAAACCGCTTCTTAAATTTCAATTTCACCTATGTAAAGCCACGTCATCAACTTACGACATGATATACAATTTAATTCATCCAACGGTGTCAACTAATTCAACTTTTAGCCAAAAGGTAACTTAGATGGACCAAAATGAGATCATACTCACTCAATTGCTCCCGAAAATATAAAAACTACTTTGAAATGGTCCAAAATAATAAGAATAAGTCCCAAAAGTTCGAATAACTCAAATACGAGCCAAATATGTCGGCTACGTCGAAATAGAGTCACCAAAATCGAGCTCAGCCAACGTTAGAAGGCACGTGAGTCAGAATATTGATTTGGTTTGGTTTATGGGGTGACTATGGAGCAGGATGTCGCAAGGGTTGCCGAACCAGGTTCGGTTGCAGGTAAATTTGGGTGTGCGGGTCACTAAATGCCTATGGGCTGATGGCGCGTGTGCATGGGCTTCGGTCATACGCGCGGACTGAAGCCGAATGGAATGGGCCGACAAGGTTCAATCTATGGGGAGTTCTCGACGTCATCGTCTATGGGATTCCATAATAATCTCCTCATTTTCTTTCTCCCCTTCTCAGTCTTTACAAGTTTGACAGTAATCTCCTCGTTGTTTCTTAATTTATTTTTTATGATCACTACATCACATACCTCTAAAGGAACTTTCATTCTCGTAAGTGTCGAAATTCTATAACAACTCGAGTTATTTTCTCCCTCGTCTCTTCCTTTCGTTCTCACGTGGTATCTCGCCCTGATCTGTTGTACGGCCTATTGGTAGTCTGGACGCTATCAAAAAATGCGGCGTTCAACATCATCAAGGAGAACACAGTATCAGATCTGTTGAAGGTACTGTTGAGTATGTACCAAAAAACGTCGACTATGAACAAGGTGTATTTTATGCGGAGATTGTTCAATTTACAAATATGTGACGGTGAATCTATTGTTGATCATATAAATGAATTCAATATGATTGTAAGTCAACTGAGATCGGTGGAAATTAATTTTGAATATGAAATTAAAGCATCAGTTTGATGTCATCTTTACCGGAATTGTGGGAAATTAAAGCTCAGGTGAAATTAAAGCATTGAAAGTATTCCCATATAGTACAAGCAAATCACAACTAATTCTATAATATTTTAAGACCCTCTGCAATCGAAGCAAGTTCACGATTAGGAGTTTATCGATGAACCCCTGATCATCTCTATATTACAGCATAAATACCACTTGCGTAAACATATCATAAAAAGAGATATAGTATAGTAATCTAGACATACCTTCACGTAGATGTGTCTTTTCCCATCATCAATTCTCACATGGCAGACTTTTGATTTTGGTTTCTTCATCAAACCTTCAGTATTATTCAATTCTATCGTAATGAGCAACAAATCATCGAGTTTGGTCAAGAATTGAGGGAGATATTATCTACTAAAGTTCCTCAAAACCCCAAAATCGTACCTTACATTTCCAAACTCAATCTCCTTCTATACTCCCTCTTGGTTCACGAATCCTTCCTGAAAGAGTAAATCGTCCTCTAACGAGTCTATACCAATCAACCACGATCAATTTCATACCCTGCAGAGAGAGAATTTAGAATATGAAACTCTAAAGCCAAACCATAAAAGTCATCTTAAACTCAAAACAGCTACTCTCCCTTCACAAACCGGGCTCAACTACTGTTGGTCGACGGAGATGGGGAAAATTTGTTCGTCTCCACCGTGCTCCACGGACTTTTCTACCATCAAGCTCATTTTGGATCAATTTAAATTTAACAAAATAATAATAATAATAATAATAATCAAATTTTATTAAAGGATAACCACCTCTTTCTCTAATCAAATTTCATTAAAAGAAAATAATTTAAAAATCTATACGCTTCTTTAAGTACTAAAAAAAAAAAAAAAAGTTTATTTTCAACCAATTTTACCATGTATTTTAAAAATGTAAGTTTAATTAATTTTTTTTCCAAATATAGAATAAATTTGATTTTCATTTAAATTATGCTATTTTTTTTAATTATTATTTTATATATAATTAAATAAATCGATGACTATTTAATTTTCAATTTTAAAAATTGTGTTAGCTTTCTTTTATCATTTCTTACCATAGAATCCATTTTTTTTTTTGGAGAAAGTATTTAAATTCTAAATAAGATTTTAAAAAAACATAACATTTTTTTAATGATCTTTTTTACCATCATTTTCATTCTCTTAAATAAACATTTAAAATTTTAGTCATTTTCCAAAAATAAAATAAATTAAGGTAATTGAGGTTTGCTCTATTTCCCAAATTCAAGTTAAATAGATTAGAAATGCTAAATGCTAACAAAATGAGATGGACCTCATAACAGGAAACGACCCCCCGGAGATACTTGGAGCAACTCCGAGGGACGGAAGACAAGCGTACTCGAATTTAGCGAAAATCGGCCGAGGCCAACCAAGTAAGTGGTCTATGATAGTGTTATATGATGATGACGACGATGCATGACAACATGACGATGTAAGATGTAAGATAATGAAATTTCTTAATATGACGTTATTCTATATTAAGATTTAATGATTTTCTTAAGTCACAACCCTAGTCAATGTATGGAATATATATTTAAATAATTATAAAAAATTTCAAATACGATCTATAAATAAATAAATAAATAAATAAATAAAAAGCTAACCAACAATCCAATCAATTCATTATTTATATTTATATAAATCAAGACCCCTAATTAATTCATTATTTATATTTATATAAATGACAATAAATAATATTTATATTTGTTTATATAATTAATTATCTCTATTCCAATATTTGTGAAAGGTAACAAATTATTATTAATTATAAGCTTTAAATTAATTAATTTTAAATCATTAAATGATATTTTTATTTTAAATTTCAACCTTCCCTATCAAAAACTAAATACTTATACACATTAAATAAACTGAACTTATTTTATTATAAATAATAGTTTTAATAAATATGGTATTATGTCGAAATAATTTAAGGAAACATACCCATTTTAATATATATTAATTTTTTGTTTATATTAATTTATAAAAATAAAACAATTTAGTGCATTAAAGCTATTATCCTAATTTTTTCGATATAAATAAACAAAGAGAAAAAATAATAATAAGATACATATAACTACACTTAATTATTATCAATTATTTTATTTCCACAATGTTTCCAAATCATCGTTACTTAGAACATTTACATCGAGATCGATGTGTAAACGATACGGGGTGGTCGAGAACTAGAGGGAATTGATAGCAATTTTCATCCCAGCTTGGCAGTGGCCTGGGGTGGTGCATATGAAGAAGTTGTGTCCTCTTGAGAGAATGATTTCATCCTTGCCTGAATTGAACACTTTGGCGCCTTTTGGAGCTATGCAGCTTCTATAACCCCCCTCGTCCACTGCCACCACGTTGTGGACTGTCGGGTTATAGTTGAATCCTACAAAAAAAAAAAAAAAAAAAAAGCATGTATTCGTTTAGTTTATTATCAACGATCTAACTGCGAATTCGATCAGATATTATTTGAATATATTTTATACAGCTGTAATGTAACGACCCAGATCCTCTTTGGGCTTTCGGATATTATTTATTCGATCGGGCTTCCCTTTCGGGCTTCCCATCAAGGCTTTAAAACGATATAACGAGTCTGCTACAAAACTTGTGTTTTGATATAATTTATCACCCAGATCTTCTTTGGGCTTTCCCTTTCGGGCTTCCCATCAAGGCTTTAAAACGATAAAACGGGTCTTCTACAAAACTTGTGTTTTGATATAATTTATCTTATCTTCAAGATTTGGTGAGTAGAATATTTTCTCTTTTCTCGAACTCTCGATCCTACTTCTGTTTTTCATTCTTAACATAGTATCAAAGCATCATTCTTAACCGATATGATTACGCAAGTAAAACATCAGTTACTATTCAACTATCAAAACGAGAGTTGAAAACTCACTTAATATGTCACCGGCTCTAATCACCTTCCCATTAGGCCATCCTTCCGTGCCCAGGTTCCATCCGTTCGAGTCGCCAACAACAAAAGTTGTAGCAGCATCGCCATGTTCGAAGCCAAGCAGCAGCAGCAACGCCATTGCAACAGCCACCGTGCTCATCGAAACTTCTCCGCTGCTCCCCTCGTGTCGAGCCATTCGTGAAGCCGAAGTAGCTCTCAAAAAGGATATGGAAAACAATTGTGTTCCATTGAAGCTTGGAAATGATGGTTATAAAGAAATGTAAAACATACAAAACTTGCCCTTTTCTTTTCCTTTGTTTCCTGCAGAGAAGTAGTGGGCTGTTTTGCAATTGATTATGTCTCCTCGTTTTGCTATTAAAAGAAAGAGAAACAATATTCCTCCTTTCTCTCCTGTAACCTCTCATTCCTTCCCCCAATTATCTCTCCTCAACCCACCTCAGCCAAAAAAAAATCACAGTTTGCAATAAGGAATAGAAAAACAATAATTGACGGATTTAATTTGAGGAGCCTTACCCAATTCAGCAGATAAGATTTATGTGGAGACAAATCTGATCAGTAAGATATATATTAAATCTTAATTTTTTTTGTCCTATTTTTTTTTTTTTTTAGAAATCACAGCCAATCATGGTTAAATCTTCCCTTGTTTAGTTGAGTTAGAAACTAAATGCCAATAATTTATATGAATTCTAGTAAATCACATTAGATTAATAATATTAGATCAATAAATTTATATGTGTTGACAAATGAATAGATTAAAAATAAAATGGCAAAGAAAATTTGTGAACAAAATTAAAAGGAGTAAATACAGATAAAGAGAAAAACAAGAAAAGTAAAAGGCAATAGAGTAAATACAGATAAAGAAAAAAAATAGGAAAAGCAAATACAAAGGACATGAAAGCACAAAATGACTTAAATAACTCTGTCAACTTTTTTATACAACAGAAACTATATAAAATAAGATTTTTAATAAAAACATAATCATATATATATATAACAGTTCAAAACTTTTAACAATGGACCAATGTAAATTAGAAAAATAATTTTATAAAGTTCAAACTTGAAACTGATATCATGGGCTCACATAGGTTGGCTTGGATTTCAAATGACAGAATCGAACTTTCATTAATGATAAGTTCTGGACATCAACCTAAGCTAATCAAGTAAGTGGTCTTACTATTGGCATAGTTATATTTGATGTTGACACGTGCCTCGTGGTTCGGCACGTGTTATATATATTCATATGTGTGAGTTGTCTGTGGATTGATATGCTTATCATATGTTATGTATATGTTATAATATGTGAATTACGGTACGATGTGTTCAATGATATGTTTGAGATAGGATACGATAAGGATGCACAAGACAAAATGTGATGATAGGAGTAAGATACGTTCATGAAACGTTAAGGTTAGGTTACATACCGAAGTGCTATGGATATGAGAGATTGATAAAAGAATATGGTTAGGTTATTTCTAGTAAGGGACGTGGGTAGAAAGGGATAGGTTTGTGATAGATTGATAGAACAATAGCGTTAGGATACGTTCATGTGATGATATGACTAAGGTACGTTCATGTAACGACATGACTGTGATAGATATAACACGTTAAGGCTACGATAAGTGATATTTATTTTCTTAGACTTAGGCTAGAATAAGATGTTTTTAACATAAACTCTTATTTATTTTATTTAGTCTTTTGTTGTGTCGTTGTAAAGATTTTTCAAAACACATAAGTCCATGGCTGTGTTTTAAGATAAAAGTTATGTTTTATGGAATTTAGATGAAGTCTTCAACATTCAATGTTTATGGTACGTATACAGTAGCAACCTTAAATAAAGTAGAAAATTTTGGGTCGTTACAAAGGCATTCCTGTACGGCTGACGACGGCATCGCAACTCGAGACCATGGCACATGCATAAGGTAGTCGCATTTATTTTCTTAATCTTAGGCTAGAATATGATATTTTTTAATTTAAACGTTTATTTATAAGTCTTTTGTTGTGTCATTTTAAAGGTGTTTTCAAAACACGTAAGTCGGCTGTGTTTTAAGCTGAAGGTTATGTTTTATGTAAGTTTAAATGAAGTATTTCCGCATTCATGTTTATGATATGTATACAGTAGCGACCTTAAATTAAGTAGAAAATTTCGGGTCATTACAAAGCATGACGCAAATCTCCGTCTACATATCAACTAGCGGCCTATAACACCGCTCGAAATAAAAACGAGTTCGTGCCACTCATTGCAATTTTTTGATCAATTAGGTGTAGGAAGGTATTTCATTAAGTTGAACTAGTGACTAGCGTACGTCCAAGTGCGGGCCACTCCTTTTCGACGAAATACATCTTGAATTAGGTTCAATATATAAAATTAATGCAAAATAATATTTTATTTCAAAATTTAGCTGACTATATTTTCAACTTAAATTTGAATAACTATTATACTATTTATACAAAAAAAAAAAAACAAATATATGTATATAATAAAATAATGTAAAAAAGAATTGAGTTAAGTTTAGATTAGGTTCTTTGTATTAATTCACACCATATTCATTTTGATAAAATAAAAAATAAAAAAAATAAAAAAAATTCTTTTTGATGTATAATTTAAAAATCCAAGAGGAGTGATTATAAATTTAAGGGGTGATTTTGTATTGTGGGTCGGAATGCAATGATTGATGCAAAAATTATTGGAAGAATTTATATTTAATATTGAAGAGTGAAGCCAAATATATGACATAACTATTAGGTGCGAAAAATTTATTTAAAATATTTCACAACGACACTATGACTTATACGTTCATTATAGGTTATTAAAACAATATGGGGAAAAGTAAATAACGTGAGTTTTAAATAAAACTAGAAAATAAAGCATTGCCCCGATCTAACCTAAGGGCTATGGAAGAAAAACGACATGAGTGCATTTACACTAACTTTAGACTCATGGTTGCCACCGTGATATCATCTTGTTTAGTCTTGGGTAAAAGTAGGACACTCCTGTATGGATGTACAGAGGTGTCTTACCTTTACTTGAAAAATAAGAGTAGCACGTGACTTGAGTATTTTAAGAAAGACAAATTATCTTATTGTTGGAGTCAGAAAATGCAATCATATACAATCATGTTTGGGACATATCATTTCATAAAACCCTATTTCATGGCCTTAAACTCTTCTTTTCAGTTTGAGCTAAAATTGGATGTTTAGTATTTCTCTGCATATGACCCACGTATGCACACATGGACCCATAGGCGGGCGTATACGTACCCCTGGGCCTGCCTTTCAGCTAGCTCACACTCGTACTGCCAGAGCCATAGAAGGGAAGGAGCCCACATGGTATTATGGTGTACAGAATATCGTATCATAACATTATGGCAGACATAAATGTCGTAACATACGCGTCCACACTAATCATGACGAGGAAGTATCCCGATGCATATGACACACAAAAATGCATGTGGTCTCTGTAGCTTCAAATCATATAATATGTAGATCGTGCATTCATTCTTTCATAAACGTTTTCAAGAATACATTATTGACATATCAACATTTCACAGTCTAAAAAATAAACATGCTAACATGGTGTGCACAATATCATAGCATAACATAAGTCATAATACATCATCACGTAGTCTTGACATTACATAAGTCATAACACTACATAACATAATTTAGATCATAGCAATCATAAAATACGACACATGGAGGGGCCACAGAGAACGTGCCATTTTTTATGGTTGTACATTTTCAGCCGTCTGACATCGTGATCTTGACACGCTCATGACAAGCCTTGAGGGAAATCCAAGCCTCCAATTTATTTTTCGTTTGTCTTCATGACTTTATTGGACCTTAGGTGAGGTTTGTCTTCGTCAACCGAATACAACTTGTGCGGAATTCAAGCTTGCTCGGGCCTACGTGTGCATGTTCAATCTTCTGCAACCCAACCGACTTGCCTCTATACTAGTTCAAGTTATTCGGCTCGACCTTGCCTCTGCTTGAGGCCAAGGTCTCTCACGTGCAACGGCACGTCTCAATTCTCATCTTGGTTCCCAATTGACATGGCCATCATGTATTGATGTCATCTCAAGTCCTGGGATGTCATCGATTAACTTAGCTCGCTCGATCATGCTCATCGAGAACAGACCCATATGTCGCTCACATGATCGAGACATCCCGAGCATCCATCCATTAAGTTATATCGAGGCGTTGGATCATCTTGTGTCCACGTTAGTTCATTTATAAAATCCATTATGGATGGCAAGTGCATAATCCAACCTCTGACACATACACAATGGCACGATTTTGGCCCACCAGTGTCGTGCGACACTGTCTTGGAATACCCATTCCAAGGGAAGTCGTCGGAGACACTCGTCTGTGACACATGAATATGTCATAGGGTAGCTCACTTAGCCACAGGGCCTAGAGATGGTGGAGAGTTACCCCGCGCCTCCTCCTAAGGTACATTTTGAGACATTTTTTTGGTATGGTAGTTGTAGACATGATTTTGGAGAAATGGACATACTGTGTCATGAAGAGTTTGTCCTATGTCCAATTCATGAAGAGTTTGTCCTATGTCCAATTGACACCAAATTTGATGAGTTTTCAAATTCTATATGAACAAACTTACTTCAAAATCGCATGCCCAAATTCCCTTTTCGAGGTTAAGGCCTGGGGCCCTACCCGACCCTTCAACAAGTCTATCAATGACACTTTGTCAACATTGTTGCCTCTGTCTTGCCTATGCACATTTCTATGGTGGGTTAGATGATGCACCATCCTCCTCGGTCGCATCATGGCATTCGTCTTTTTTCGGCCTTTACGTGGCTGGTTGGACATCACTATTATGTTGTCACCTTGTCTTGTCTATACGTGAGCGTCACAACCTACTCTCTTCATAGTATGATTCAATTCATCCAACTATGCCAACATCATTCAATTCATCCAACCATGCCAACAGTAGAACCACTTATATAGCTGGCCTGCGTCGAAGTTACAAGATAATCCTAAAGCTGGTTCAAAACCGCTTCTTAAATTTCAATTTCACCTATGTAAAGCCACGTCATCAACTTACGACATGATATACAATTTAATTCATCCAACGGTGTCAACTAATTCAACTTTTAGCCAAAAGGTAACTTAGATGGACCAAAATGAGGTCATACTCACTCAATTGCTCCCGAAAATATAAAAAATACTTTGAAATGGTCCAAAATAATAAGAATAAGTCCCAAAAGTTCGAATAACTCAAATACGAGCCAAATATGTCGGCTACGTCGAAATAGAGTCACCGAAATCGAGCTCAGCCAACGTTAGAAGGCACGTGAGTCAGAATATTGATTTGGTTTGGTTTATGGGGTGACTATGGAGCAGGATGTCGCAAGGGTTGCCGAACCAGGTTCGGTTGCAGGTAAATTTGGGTGTGCGGGTCACTAAATGCCTATGGGCTGATGGCGCGTGTGTATGGGCTTCGGTCATACGCGCGGACTGAAGCCAAATGGAATGGGCCGACAAGGTTCAATCTATGGGAAGTTCTTGACGTCATCGTCTATGGGATTCCATAATAATCTCCTCATTTTCTTTCTCCCCTTCTCTGTCTTTACAAGTTTGACAGTAATCTCCTCGTTGTTTCTTAATTTATTTCTTATGATCACTACATCACATACCTCTAAAGGAACTTTCATTCTCGTAAGTGTCGAAATTCTATAACAACTCGAGTTATTTTCTCCCTCGTCTCTTCCTTTCGTTCTCACGTGGTATCTCAGGGTATTTCTCTCTTATCTCTTCCTTTCCTTTCGTTCCCATGTGGCTTCTTCTATTTTGTGGTTTTGCCACATTACTTTAACAAAGATGATGTCTGTGATGCGTATAGCTTTCACCTCATAGGCCAAGATTTTTTCTGGCTTTTAGTCGTAACTCAATTCCTCATCTACCTATAGCGGTTCATAATTTGTCACGTTGCTTGGATCAGTTATATACTTGCGATGTATCGACATATTAAATACATTGTGCACAGATGAGAGGGATGGTAATAGGGATAGTATGTACTCCATTGTTTTGATGAAGCATGGTCTCTACATGCCTTTACATTTGAACCTTAAGACGCCTTTCATCAGGACCACCTTCAAGAATACAATGTTGTCCACTTCAAATCCTAAGCTCCTACGCCTCTCATCAGAATAATTTTTCTGTCTACTTTGATTTGTGCGCATTCTCGCCCTGATCTGTTGTACAGCCTATTGGTAGTCTGGACTAACTCGAATCCCAACCACTCTCATTCACCTACCTTGTCCCCAGCAAACTTAGGACCTATACCATTTCCCCCATTATGCTTCAAACGGTGTCATCTCAATAGTTGCTTCGAAGATGTTGTTATAAAAGAACTCCATAAGATACAACTTAAATTCTCGAACTCCAACACACAGGTACGCAATATATCTTCCAAGATATGGTTCAAACCCTCCATCTAACCATTGGTTTGTGGATGGATACCAGTAATGAAGTCAACGCAAGTACCCAATGTTATGGAAAACTATGATAAATATTGGGTGCATATCGTGGGTCTCAATTTGACATTATCGGTACTTGCACTCCATATAGTCTAACAACATCTCGCATGTATAGTTAGCCTAACTGTCCAACAACATACGTAGCCTCTCCAAGTAAAATGTATATGGACTTGGTAAGTTTTTCAACGATCATCTATATCATTGTATATCCTTTCAGAATCTTTGTAGACCCACGTTGAAGTTCATTACTATTTTTCATATTTCCAATATGGAATGCTCAACGGTTGCAACAACCATACCATCTTTGGTTCCTCATAATCCATCAACCATCACCCCTTAAGGCCATAAATGAGTCTCTTGGAGTCATAAATAACTCCCACTTATTGATACAACATTAATTTTCTGACATCCTACATTAACTCATGGATCTTACCTAATTACCCTTAAGATCGTAAATGAGCACCATATAAAGTTTCATATCATTTAGAGTTCTTTAGGGTCTTGAAAATATCATAGAATTCTTATGGGGTACTTTTGGTCATTTACCAATCTAAATCTTGGTTTAAATTATCGACATATTCCAATGACCTGGAATATTTTCATAATCCTTCTAAACCATCACATAAGGAAAAATCTATACTATGTAAAGGTCATTTGGGTCATAAGCCAGTGAGCCATAATTATAGGGGATTTTAGTCATTTTTTAGCTACCCGCTTTGCTCCCTAACCTAATCCAACGACCATAAAATTTCATACATAACTTTATCATGTCATTTTAAGCTTTCCATTACAATTTCATGAGGAAAAAAGTCCATTTAGTAGGCTCATGGCTCAGGCGCATCCTTGAAATCAACATTCACGTGGATACTAATGCATGAAAAATATCAAATATTTAACCCAACCTTAATTCCAACCCCCCCTTTTTTTTTACGTCATTTAAGATAACTTGATTTCTTCTTTTAACTAGATTAATGGTTTAACTAGTTTCATGTATTACTTGGACTTTCAAGTCACATCCTCTCAACCTTGCTAAATGTCCAACACCAAACCCATATACCTATATATCCTCACAAACTCATTTTAAAAGATTCCTGTGGTAGAAAGAGGGTGGACTTTCAAGTCACATCCTCTAAACCTTGCTAAATGTCAACACTAGACCCATAAACCTATATATCCTCACAAACTCATTTTATAAGATTCCTGTGGTAGAAAGAGGGTAGAGATGATTGGCACAGTAGATATCATTACATGTAATAGAACTTGGGATACTAAATCCAACTTCAAATAAAGGGTCTTGGAACCTTAACTACGACAACTTTGAAACATCTTGAAATGGGTTATTTTTCATAATAATAAAAAAAAAAAAAAAATTGTTTAGATTGAGCAATGAACTATATTGGTGTAAGGGTATAGGGAAGATTGCCATGGAACTTTTATGATTTAGAGACAAATTCTACCATTGTAATCATGGCGATCCTACGCCCCAATCATTCTTAAATTTAAGATCCTTCGCCCAAATCATTCTTAAATTTAAGACATATCCTGAAAATCTCGTAGTCTATCTCCATAAAATTTAAATTTCTATAACACTTTGACCATAATCATAACACCTCATTGATACTTTTAAATCACCTTAGAGGCTCTGAAAATGCAACCCTTTTCAACTCATAATTGTCATCATACTATTATATAGACATTATTCTCATATTCTCTAGTAGAGTTTAGGTGGCATCGTAGTAAAGCTATATGTGGTAAATGACATATAATGCAATCCATTCAATCAAAATTATTTATATTTATATAAATCAAGACCCCTCATTAATTCATTATTTATATTTATATAAATCACAATAAATAATATTTATATTTGTTTATTAATTAATTATCTCTCTAAATATATCTGTAAAAGGTAAACCGGTACTAATTAATGAACAAATTATTATTAATTATAAGCTTTAAATTAATTAATTTCAAATCATTAAATGATATTTTTATTTTAAATTTCAACCTTCCCTATCAAAAACTAAATACTTACACATTAAATAAACTGAACTTATTTTATTAGAAATAATAGTTTTAATAAATATGATATTATGTCCAAATAATTTAAGGAAACATACCCATTTTAATATATATTAATTTTTTGTTTATATTAATTTATAAAAATAAAACAATTTAGTGCATTAACGCTATTATCCTAATTTTTTCGATATAAATAAACAAAGAGAAAAAATAATAATAAGATACATATAACCACACTTAATTATTATCAATTATTTTATTTCCACAATGTTTCCAAATCATCGTTACTTAGAACATTTACATCGAACATTTACATCGAGATCGATGTGTAAACGATATGGGGTGGTCGAGAACTAGAGGGAATTGATAGCAATTTTCATCCCAGCTTGGCAGTGGCCTGGGGTGGTGCATATGAAGAAGTTATGTCCTCTTGAGAGAATGATTTCATCCTTGCCTGAATTGAACACTTTGGCGCCTCTTGGAGCTATGCAGCTTCTATAACCCCCCTCGTCCACTGCCACCACGTTGTGGACTGTCGGGTTATAGTTGAATCCTACAAAAAAAAAAAAAAAAAGCATGTATTCGTTTAGTTTATTATCAACGATCTAACTGCGAATTCGATCAGATACTATTTGAATATATTTTATACAGCTGTAATGTAACGACCCAGATCCTCTTTGGGCTTTCCCTTTCCGGCTTCCCATCAAGGCTTTAAAACGATAAAACGAGTCTGCTACCGAACTTGTGTTTTGATATAATTTATCTTATCTTCAAGATTTGGTTAGTAGAATATTTTCTCTTTTCTCGGACTTTCGATCCCACTTCTGTTTTTCATTCTTAACATAGTATCAAAGCATCATTCTTAACAGATACGATTACGCAAGTAAAACATAAGTTACTATTCAACTATCAAAAACGAGAGTTGAAAACTAACTTAATATGTCACCGGCTCTAAACACCTTCCCATTAGGCCATCCTTCCGTGCCCAAGTTCCATCCGTTCGAGTCGCCAACAACAAAAGTTGTAGCAGCATCACCATGTTCGAAGCCAAGCAGCAGCAGCAACGCCATTGCAACAGCCACCGTGCTCATCGAAACTGCTCCGCTGCTCCCCTCGTGTCGAGCCATTCGTGAAGCCTAAGTAGCTCTCAAAAAGGATATGGAAAACAATTGTGTTCCATTGAAGCTTGGAAATGATGGTTATAAAGATATGTAAAACATACAAAACTTGCCTTTTTCTTTTCCTTTGTTTCCTGCCGAGAAGTATGGGCCGTTTTGCAATTGATTATGTCTTCTCGTTTTGCTATTAAAAGAAAGAGAAACAATCTTCCTCCTTTCTCTCCAGTAACCTCTCATTCCTTCCCCAATTATCTCTCTTCAACCCACCTCAGCCAAAAAAATCACAGTTTGGAAAAAGGAACAGAAAAACAATAATTGACGGATTTAATTTGAGGAGCTTTACCCAATTGAGCAGACAAGATTTGCGTGGAGACAGATCTGATCAGTAAGATATATATTAAATCTTAATTTTTTTTGTCCTATTTTTTTTTTTTTTTGAAATCACAGCCAATCATAGTTAAATCTTGTTAAATCATTACAATTGTTTAGTTGAGTTAGAAACTAAATGCGAATAATTTATATGAATTCTAGTAAATCACATTAGATTAATAATATTAGACCAATAAATTTATATGAGTAGACAAATGAATAGATTAAAAATAAAATGGCAAAGAAAATTTGTGAACAAAATTAAAAGGGAGTAAATACAGATAAAGAGAAAAACAAGAAAAGTAAAAGGCAATAGAGTAAATACAGATAAAAAAAAACAAGAAAAGTAAAAGGCAATAGAGTAAATACAGATAAAGAAAAAAAAATAGGAAAAGCTAATATAGAGGACAGGAAAGCACAAAATGACTTAAATAACTCTGTCAACTTTTTTATACAATAGAAACTATATAAAATAAGATTTTTAATAAAAACACAATCATATATATATATGTATAACATTTCAAAACTTTTAAGAATGAACCAATGTAAATTAGAAAAATAATTTTATAGAGTTCAAACTTGATACTGATGTCATGGGCTCACATCGGTTGACTTGGATTTCAAAGGACAGAATCGAACTTTCATTAGTGATAACTTCTGGACATCAACCTCAGCTAATCAAGTAAGTGGTCTTACTATCGGCATAGTTATATTTGATGTTGACACGTGCCTCGTGGTTCGGCACGTGTCATATATATTGCTATGTGTGAGTTGTTTGTGGATTGATATGCTTATCATATGTTATGTATATGTTATAATATGTGAATTACGGTACTATGTGTTCAATGATATATTTGAGATAGGATACGATAAGGATGCACAAGACGAAATGTAACGATAGGAGTAAGATACGTTCATGAAACGTTAAGGTTAGGTTACATACCGAAGTGCTATGGATATGAGAGATTGATAAAAGAATATGGTTAGGTTATTTGTAGTAAGGGATGTGGGTAGAAAGGGATAGGTTTGTGATAGATTAATAGAACAATAGCGTTAGGATACGTTCATGTGATGATAAGACTAAGGTACGTTCATTTAACGACATGACTGTGATAGATATAAGACGTTAAGGCTATGATAAGTAAGGGAACGATATGACCACCAAGTGTTTACGCTATGATATGATTATGATACGATATGTGAATGACGGATATATATATATATATATATATGTTGTCAAATGCTATGAAATACGTTATGGTATGAGATATGTGATAAATTGACTTGTTTATGATATGATATATTGTGATTGTAACGACCCAAAATTTTCTACTTAATTTAAGGTCGCTACCGTATACGTACCATAAACATTGATTGCGGAAGACTTCATTTAAATTCCATAAGACATCACCTTTATCTTAAAACACAGCCATGGACTTACGTGTTTCGAAAACATCTTTAAAATGACACATGAAAAGACTAAATAAAATGAATAAAAGTTTAAGTTAAAAACATCCTAGTCTAGCCTAAGTCTAAGAAAATAAATACCGCTACCCTATGCATGTGCCATGGTCTCGAGTTGCGATGCCGTCGTCAGCCGTACAGGAATGCCTTGCTTTAACGTGAAAAATGTAGTAGCACATGACTTAAGTATTTAAAGAAATACTCAGTAAGTGACCCCACTATTGGGTTTAAATGCAACAATCACATGCAATGAAATGATGGGACCTATCTTTCGTTTCGTTTCGTTTCCCTACGGTGCTGTCCTAACAGGTAATCGTGGACGTGTACCATATACACTACACACAGCCCATACGTGTGAGGATGGGCTCACCAGCAAGTTCGCACACCGCTGGGCCACTTTCCTTATCCGGTGGGCATACTTTTGGAGCCCCTTATGCCGGAACCCGTTAGAATTAGTAACCATCACGGCAGTGCTATGCAAAGCATAACGATCGTTGTCCTGCCATTGGATGTATGCGTCCGTACCCTCATGATGGGATAGGGGTATCCCCCCAGATGCATGAACACACATAATGCATGAGGTCCCCACTACTTCTACAATTTCATTATCCTTTAATACAACCCCGCTAGCATTAAGTACATATCATATCATTTTTCATATCGTTTCAGATATCGTTCATCATTGATATCATATTGTTTCTCATTCTTCCGTTCTCAAATCATACATAATTCTAACGGGGTTATATTACGTGTCATTTATCGTAATTTCATGTCATTCATATCATGCTGTATACACACAATTTAAGAGACCTAGCATAACGTTCTATGCTTTTAACATAACATTTCACATATACACATCATACCATGACATATTGCATCACAATGTATGATATCATAAACAAGTAAATAACGTAAACACTTCATAGTCATATCATTCTCTAACTTATCATAGCCTTAACGTTCTTATACCTATCACAGACATATCATTACGTGAACGTACCTTAGTCATATCATCACAAGAACTTAACCTAATGTTATCGTTCTATCAATCTATCACAAACCTATCCCTTTCTACTCGTAACCTAACCGTATTCTTCCATCAATCTCTCTTAACCATATCACTCTAGTATGTAACCTAACCTTAACGTTTCGTGAATGTATTTTACTCCTATCGTTACATTTCGTTTTGTGCATCCTTCTTGTATCCTATCTCAAACATATCCTTGAACACATCGTACAGTAACTATTATCATACAATTCACATATTATAACATATATATAACATATACATAACATATAGGAAGCATATTGATCCACAGACAGTTCACACATATCAATATATATGACACGTGCAGAACCACAGGGCACGTGTCAACATCAAAATATAACCATGCCGATAGTAAGGTCACTTATTTGGCTAGCTTAAGTCGTTGTCATGAGTATATCTTTAATTAAAGTTCGATTCCGTCCTTTGAAATCCGAGTCAACCTATATGAGCCCATGACATTAGTTTCAGGTTTGAACTCTACACCATTATTTCTCTAATTTACATTGGTTTATTGTTAAAAGTCTGAAATGTTATATATCTACAATTATATTTTTATTAAAAATCTTATTTTTAATACTGTTGTATAAGAAAGTAGATACACCTTTTTCAAGTTATTATGGGCTTTACTACTCTGTACTTACTCTCTGTGTTTACCTTTCCCTCTATATTGTGTGGTTTTTAATTCCTAGTCTTTTTTTTTTATCTGCTTCCTTTTAATTCTATTCTCATGCATTCCAAATTTCTAGTGATTTCTGTTTTCAAATATTTCCTTATATCAGTGTTTCCTATTCAGAAGTTTTACTGCGCATTCTATCTTTAATCTATTCATTTGGCTACTGATAAAAATTTAATCTAATATTACTAATATGACGTGATTGACTAGAATCGTATAAATGATTTACATTTAATTTCTAACTTAAAGCTATATCACTGTAATAATTGAGTAAAGATCTAACTATAATTGGTTGTAATTTCTAAAAAAAAAAAATAGGATAAAAGAAAATAAAGTCCTAAAAGAAAATAAAGATTTAATATATAATCAGATCTATCTTCACGTAAATCTCTGATGAATCTCAACTGGGTAAACGTCATTCTCATTTTTTTTTTTAAAATCTGACTATTATTGATTTTCTGTTTCTTTTTGCAGTATCGGTTACTTTCTGGCCATCAGTTGAGGAGAGATAATTGTGGGAAGGAATGAGAGGTTAGTGGAGAGGAGTGGGGAAAGTTTTTTTTTTTTTTTTCTTCTTCTCTTAATTAATTAATTAATTAATTAATTTATTATTATTATTTTAACTCTTCTTATAATTATTTTTATTTGTTTATTTCTTTATTTATTTTTGGGCTATGATGCAATATGTGCCGAAGAAAAGAAAAATGACCAAGAAGGGATGAAAAATATTTAGAAAAATTACAGAGTTTTCGAAGAAAAATAATAATAAAATATTCAAAAAGTGGCAAATTACCAAAATACCCCTGGAAGGATGGATAATTACGAAAATGCCCTTCTAATCATAATCAGAGCATCTACCGTGACCATCTGAGCAAAATCTTTCGAACTTTGAATCTCAGCCGTTGTGTATCTCCTCCAAAATTGGATATGATCTAGAAGACGGACAGATCATCACATCCAACGGCTGGTATTCAAAACCAAAGTCGATGAGGCTTTGATCGGAGTAGATATTTCCGACGGATATTTCATAAAATCCAAACCGCCAATTCACAACGATTCTGGAGCTCTCAATGTCAGTTTAAGCTTCTCCTATAAAGTCTGAAGTTGGGGCAACAATATGGAACAAGAATCGAGCAAGGTTGAGAGCCCATTCAAGAGTTATGAGCATTTAGATTGTGGGTCTCCTACTCTCCGATTTCTTCCAAATTCGAGAGCAATTCTCCACCATTTCTCCCCAAACGTATTCCTACAGTTTCTAAACAAGATTACCCACAAGTTCTATGAAGGAATGAACTGCTGAAAGTGCCCAGAAACCATTTCCCCAATTTAATCCCCCATTGAAGAACTTAAAGGAAAGCTTGAAAATGCAATCCGGGGATACACGACGATTCATCGAGCAAGAACGATCCCAATAAATTTTTGCACCTCCACGGAGTGTTTCTGTTAAAGACCACGAAGAGGGAGCATGCCCAATTGAAGGAAATCGATTTCGGGCTTAAGTTGGGGATATGTGACGAAATCCCATCTACGGTCCCTTTTCCTTCAAATTAAGGATTCCTTTAGCTTTAGAGGAAGTATTTGAGTAATTTTGATGAAGGAATCGAGAGTCGAAACATCGTAGAACAAGTTACCCAAGAGATCAAAAATCTGACGTTTTGGGAAGTTGCATACCGAGAACGATCTCTCAAAATTAAGGTCCCACACTCAAAGAAGTTCCTCCAAACCAATTCCTGTAGCTCGAGGAAATGATATGGAAGAGGTTCCATGGAGAAATAGGGCCTTGAAAACCCCTAAAATTGGCTGCCCACTGATGAATCCCCTATTTTAGCTCCGACGAGGAAAATGATTTTGGACGAAATTTGGAGGCGAATATCTTAGGCTACAATCAACAAAAAGAAACTAGACACAATATAAGGAGTCCATGAAAGGAAATTGGAAGTAATCCGGATACCGGAATCTAGAGAATGGAGGTCCCGAACGTCGACAATGAGGTAAGTAGCCACATTGGATTTTTCTTAAGAAATACTTGTAGGAATCGCTTAGATTTTCATATGAACCCTAAACGAAGTATGATAAAAGGATATATGAAAGAAAAATCCAAAGAACCCCGAGTTAAGGCTCTAAACCGACCAAATTACTTAGGATTTAAGGAACATTAAGATAACCCACTAAATGAGCTCTGATGCCTATGAAATTTTATTGCTGAGCATAATATATCATTCTAAGGTTATGTATGAAATTTTGCGGTCATTAGATAAAGATAAGTAGGTAAACCAAGAAACGGGGAGAAATGACTATAATGCCCCTAAGGATATCTACCTACGATTCATGACCAAGATGACCTCCAAATGCTATAAAACTCTACAGTAGATCTTATTTATGATGCTTGATCAGGTAATGAAGTTTGAAAGCCATTGTAACTCGTTAAGGAGCAAAACCAAGAATTAGGGGTAAAATGACCATAATGCCCCTACGGAAGACTACCTACGGGTTAAGCCCTAAATGACCTCCCAACATTATGAAATGTTGTATGAATCCTTATCTCAAGAGGTTGTATAAGGAAATGAAGTTTGGGAGTCATTGGAAAGCCTTAGGTAGCGAAACCAAGCTATGGGGAAAACGTATATCACGAACCATGCAACTTTGCCTCCTAGGATGACGAAAGAGGTATCCACGAAATAAGAGATTCTCCACAAGTACCCTTGGTTTCTAATGAGACTCTACGTGCACAAGACCACGTCGGAGCTATTCCTAATAAGAACTTGTTTGTTTCCAAGCTTGACCCAAGACATTATGCATAAACCTAGGATCCCCAAGAATGCATAGAAACACCTAGATTAATGCAAATGACATGCTTAACAAGTTGCTAGGATCCATGCCCGGAGTAACCGTTATCTCTCATCACGAAGTGTACCACGAGACCCCTATTCCTCTTTAGGTGAGATGCCCTGCTATATGTAGCATGAGCATGATGCCACGATGAACTTATTATCTCCCTCACCTAAATGAGATGCTCTGCATCATGAATTTTCAATAGAATGCCACGATTATGATAACACCACCTATGCACTCATGGGGAGAAAATTAAGGGTTACTTTGAAAGAGTTTTCAAGGAACACAAGGCATGACATGACAACCCCTAAGGCTTAGTTCCTGAAAACGAAACAAGTAGTCATATCCTAGCTCAAGGTCTAGAGATGCTCCAACTTACCAACTAGTCTCTTTAAGGCCTACTCTATATGACTTGAGAATAAGTTCAAGATTACAAGGCGGTTGTAGCAAGTTTGGAACCTAAACTAAGATGGAACTTAGAAAATGCCTAAAGGAAACATGTCAAGATTCAAGACCCTTCTAGAACCCTCTAAGGAGTCCATTATGAACTTATGACCTTCTAGAATAACTCATGCTAGTTATTATGATGGGTTCATATGATCACGAATGTATATAACAACCACGCCTCAAGAAACATAAGAACCTTAGAAACATACAAGATTAAGAATCAATAACAAGCTATACAACTACCAAGACAAGAAGAATGCTAGGTACCACTCAAACATAAGGGACCAAAGTCCTCAAGACTCAAAATTCAAGAATGCTAGGTAATACTCTAAGCATGTCCAATTGTGGCCCATACCTCCGACCGTGGGGTGCTTTCTATGGAGGCCTTGTTTCCTCTTCTAGGTGGGATGCCCTGCTATTGTCTTGATGCTTGACATGTAAGGCACCTTCAATCACCCCTTCTTGCTTCATAGACCTCCTTTGCTCTTGTGCTTGTAAAGCATTCAAGAGCTCTGTAAGAGAAATCTTCTACTAGTCTTTGGTGTTATCCAAAGTAGTAATGGTGGCTTCAAACTTCTCTGGAACAGTGACTAACAGTTTTTCAATGATCCTGGAATCATTTAATACAGAACCCAGCAATATCACCTTGTTGGCAATGCTGAGAAGTCTGTCAAAGTACTCTTTCACCGATTCAGACTCCTTCATCTTCTGCAACTCGAAATCCCAAATCAAATTCAGGACTTTCATTCCACGAATCCTTTCATCTCCTTCATATTCGGCCTTGAGATAATCCCAGATTTCCTTTGCTGTTTTGAGGGACATTATTCGCATGAAGATCATTTGAGATACAACGGCAAATAGGCAAGCTTTCGCCTTTGATTTCCTTGTCTTCTTTTCCTTCTGTAATTTGATTTGTGCTACAGTAGGATTTGCTGGAAGCAGAGGGACCTCGTAATCCTCTTCTATTTCTTCCCAAAGATCCAAGGCCTCCAAATAAGTCTTCATACGAACGTCCCACATGTGATAATTTTCTCCATCGAAGACTGGTGGTGCAATAGCTGAAAAATTGGATTCTCCTCCCATTTTGATCTCACAGATCCCTTCAGAAGATAGACTCTGATACCAATTGTTAGGGAAATAGTGAGTGATTGAATAGTTGATGAGAAGATTGTATTATGAAGAGAAAGAATGCTCTATATATATACAGAGAATACAAAAAGATATTTAGAAAATCTATCTAAAAATCTGCAGAAAATCTGGTAACAAACAAGTAAACAAATAAAAAACTAAATCAAATCAAAACTAAATCAAATCAAAGTTAAATCTAACTCCTAACTATATGGCGATTTAATTAGATACAGCAATCTAAACAAATACGTGATCTTTAACAACAATGAAGGATTCTTCCCACAGTCATTGCATCTAGGTCTGTCATCTTCTCTTTTAACCACACCTAGGATCATTGTGATGTCTGTCAGGTTGTCGTTGTCATCGTGTTAGAAATGGGTTGCAATGATCAATATGGTATGAATTCGCTTCTATCCCATAGTAATAGTAGGTGGAAGGGGTTCTCGAGATCCATTCTCTCCTTCCATCGACTTTCAAGGCGGTAACATAGGTAGTAGGCACTATCAACTCAATTGTACATTGGATCTTTTTATTCAATCCAAGGATGAACCTCCATGGTAACTTCTGTTCAATATCTAAAAAATCTAGAGCGAATGGCTTCGTTCTCATAAAGTCCCTTACATATATGGTAACAGAATGTTCTTTCTGACTCAGTTGTGTGAATTCTTGTTGTTTGCAAAGTTGAGCCTCTTCCTGGTAATACTCTTCTAAAAAGGTGCTCTTGAAATCTGACCACGAGATTACTATCTTTCAACAAAATAGGAACTTGTAAAGCGCTAAATCATTTCACTCTTGTTAACGGGCCTTAAAAGGGAGATTACAAACACATCTGTAGAAGGGCTAAAGGTCTGAAAAATTCTTGGAACACAAGTGCCAAATTGAGTTCTCAACGATAAGCTTGGGGTAAAAATTGAGATTTTCTATTCGAGCCTTAGAGTTTAATTCATCCATTAAGACAAGCTTGTTTTTGTTTCTCGAAACCTTAGGAACATTTTTGTAGAAGAACTCGAAGGTTGATAAGCTCAAGTCGGAGAGAATTTGGAATAATTCCATATTATGTAAGCTATTGTCACTTTCCTAAAGAAAATGTAAAAGTTTTCCTCCCCCACTTAATTTCTTTGATAGAATTCTTTTCCTCCCCACTTAATTTCTTTTATTGAAACAAATTCTGTTAGTTTCACGGTGATTAGTGCACCAAAATTGATGAAGGAAGTTTTGAGGATTCATGAGAAAATCTCATAAATGGTTGACTTTTTTTGTGGCTATATAATGTCATGTATGCTGTATTTGTAAGAAGACTTCAAAAATATAGTAAAAGAAGTATTTGTGCTCTCCTTTAGCCAATGACTAAGTTTCTTTGCAATTCTATGTAGTTTAGGTTGCATGTAGAATCATTCAAGCTCGACATGATCAATCTTGCTTGTAGAGTGATTCGAATCTCGAACAAGTGTTCTTGTGTTGACATATTTGACAAGAATCATTCAAGCTAAACATGATCGATCTTGCTTGTGGAGTGATTCGAATCTCAAACAATGTTCTTGATTTGAGATATTCGATCAACAAGGTAATCCGAATCTTACTCCCCTTGTAGTGATTTCCACATATCATTTGGTATAAGAGCTTCAGGCTCAAGATAGGATATATGTTTCCTTTGTGTTTCTTCTAAATTTAATTTTTATTTATTTTTATCTTTTTAGTTTTTAATTGACCCGGAGTTCAATATTCAATCTTTTCTCTATTTAAAATTTTAAGAGGTGAGAATGAGAGCTTCATTTGTGTAAATGAGTGTAAAAAGAGTGGCCTAAAATTCCTTGAGTGTATACTCCTGAGAGAGTGTTGTGAGGTCCTTCGTATTTTCATAACTTATTTTTTGCAATAAAGTTTCACAAATAGATTCGAGGACGAATCCTCTTGAAGAAGTGAAGAATGATATGAACCAAGACACATCAATCATACAATATGCTTCAATGAAGATGTAAAGAAAATATTGTTGAAATTATCAAAAGATATTTCAATTCATGCCGCATTGAAGAAGAATGAAGTTTCATATTTTAAATTTTTGGTGGATTACAATTTAGAGTAATTTAGAGTTATTGTATTTCATTAATGTATTTTAAGACTTCTAATTTACTTTAGCTTACAATTACATAGTTAATTATGGCCATAAAGTATGAATGGCCATGTATGTTGTATTTGTAAGAAGACTTGGAAAATATAGTAAAAGAAGCATTTGTGCTCTTCTTTAACCCATGGCTAAGTTTCTTTGCAATTCTATGTAGTTTAGGTTGCATGTAGAATCATTCAAGCTCGACATGATTAATCTTGCTTGTGGAGTGATTCGAATCTCAAACAAGTATTCTTACGTTGAGATATTTGATCAACAAGAATCATTCAAGCTAGACATGATCAATCTTGCTTGTGGTGTGATTCGAATTTCAAACAATGTTCTTGCCTTGAGATATTCGATCAACAAGGTAATCCGAATCGTACTCCCCTTGTAGTGATTTCCACATATCAAAGTTTGTCATCCACCATTCTTCACTCATCGATAACCAAGAAAATATTAATGATAATTTTGATATTTTGGTTTCGTGGAAAGTAAATAATTTGAAATACTTAGATTTATAAAAAAAATTTCTAAGATGTTTTTAGTTGTTATGGTGTCTATTCAAGTTCTAATTAGAATTTAATAAGGGCGGGAGGATTCTTGATTCTTTGAAAAGTTCTATGACACCTAAAAGAGTGGATGTTTTATATGTAAAAAAAAAAATGGTAAAAAATAAGTCTTGGACAATTTGGATGTATGATATCAAGTTTCGATCAAATTTGAGCAAAGAAATGTGTTGAAAATAATTTGTAAGAAAGTAATGTTAGAGGCTGATTTTCGTAGAGTAATGTTAATCAAATAAGCAACCACGACATACTAGATACAATATAACCTGGATAAAAAGAATTGACAACTCATCACATCCTCCCGTAGTACATTTTGTGATTTTTTAATCCCTGCGAATGTAAACATGATTTTAGTGAGTAGTCATATATACCCCATATTGACACCACAGAAATAGGAAAGACCTAGGTATACATGAAAGCATGTAAGAGAGGCTTAGATGGGCATACAACTATCAACAACACGTCCTTGCACAAACTTGACCGAGACATCTGACACTCTGCAATAGAAAACATGCCTTGGAAAAGTATGACCGTGACACCTAGCTCACGTGTCCACTACTTGATACATTGCACTCCCTAATTCGGTCATCCGGCCTCCGCTGCGTGAGTTCAATCCCCGGAAAACATGATTTTCTTTCAACTTTTAAGGTGTTGACAAGTGTCCTCCACTATCATGAAATTTTCCTTTCAAATCTCAACGAAGGTAGTTCTCAACATTTTTTTCCAAATTACAAAAAAAGACTTGAGGATGCCGTGAGAGTAGAGAAAGTGCCAAAACAAAAACAAAAGTCGAAATGTCAAGGAGGAAGACTCCATATTGCTGTGGGCTTCAGGTTGGATCCGGGTCGGTTATCCAACGAGTGATACATTACCAACCTTTTAGCCTTCGTACGCTGCAACCCAATCCAACCTCCTCAGCCTACACGCCTGCGGTCCGAAACCAAACATCTACGGTGAATATCCGAGGCCCAAATTTATTCAACTTCAGCCAAAGTAACTGCAGCTGCCCAATACCCTTGTCAGCCCAGACTTGCAACAGTTCCGACACGTGCCTCGACCCAACTCGGCCTACACTACACGTTGGCTCTCCATTGCACCACATGTTACGCTGTGGCGAAAAGAACCCTCAGCTCAAGCGGCTTAAATACCTCCTTCCTGAGCTGTAGACTTCATCATAGAACTTGAGCCGGGAACTTGGCATATTTCTAAAGCACCCTATGCATGGCGCCAGCCGAGTTGAAAGAACTCAAATCATAGTTACAAAAACTACTGGAAAAGGCTTCATTCGACCTAGTGTATTTCCTTAGGGTGCGTCGGTGTTGTTTGTAAAGAAGAAGAATGGTTCGATGTGCCTGTGTATTTATTATATAGAACTAAATAAGAAGACGATAAAGAACAATTACCCCCTCCCTTGTATAAAAGACCTATTTGACCAACTTAGAGAGGTGACAGTGTTCTCCAAGATAGACCTTCGGTTAGGGTACCATCAAATAAAGATTAAAGAAGGGGATTGTACCGAAGACATCATTCAGGACAAGCTACGATCACTATGCATTTGTAGTAATGTCATTTGGCCTCACCAATTCCCCAACTGTGTTTATTAAATTAATGAACCAAGTGTTCAAGGACTGCCTAGATATGTTCGTTATTGTGTTCATATACGACATCCTAGTATACTAAAAAAATGAACCAAGATCACCAAGAGCACCTCTAAAAAGTCCTAACCACCTTGAGAGAGAACAATTGTACGCCAAGTTCTCTAAGTGTGAATTTTGGCCGTGATAAGTCTCATTCTTGGGACATGTGCTATCACAGAACAAAATTTTCATAGACCCAGCAAAAATCGATGTACTTACTAAGTGGGAACGTCCAACTATGGTTACGGAGGTGTGGAGTTTTCTAGGATTAGCAGGGTACTATCGAAGATTCATGCAGGACTTCCCTAAGTTTGCCTCATCAACAAGGAAGGGCATACCAATTAGGTGGAGCGATGCATGTAAGGAAAGCTTCGAAGAACTAAAGCAAAGGTTGGTAACAGACCCAATGCTCACGGTACCAGAGAGTTCAGAAAAGTATGCGATCAATAACGGTGCTTCTAAGAAAGAATTAGGATGTGTGTTGATGCAACATGCCAAGGTTGCTGCATATGCATCTCGTCAATTAAAAGAATACAAGAAGAACTACCTTACACACGAACTAGAGTTGGCCATAGTAGTGTTCGCATTAAAATTTTGGCGGCACTACTTGTATGGAGAGTGTAAGGACCGGGTTGACTCTATTACTCCAAAAAAAAAAAGGGTAAATTTTTCATGAAATAAAACAAAGAAATTTAAAACATACTATGATTATATTTATATTATATCAAAATAAAATTTATGCATAAGTATTTAAAACACAACATACTAGTTAAAACACAAAATAAGAAACGGACACAAAATATTCGGTTGAAGGACAACGGGTTAGGCTTGTCTATGGCACTTGCTCCAAGGTTTGTTTCCGATCTAGACCATCTCCTTATTACCTGAAAAACATGGAAAATAAGGAATGAGTATAAAAACTCAGTAAGTAGCCTACTTGTTGGCTCTTAATCGTGTACTTGATATGCTAGGGTACCACACTCTTTATTGTCTTGTTCTGGTTCTTGTTGTAAGTACGTAGGCCCCTTCGTTTTGTTCTTTACTTAGGGTTCTTATCATGATCTATCTTGAAGATCTTGATCCTAAGATTCTGAAACCTTGGTTATTCTCTAAGGGCTTTAGTACTATAGTTCTTGGTTCTTGTTCTTAGAACTTGGTTGTTGATCCATGTTCTAGTCCTTGATCTTTATCTTGTTCTTGGTACTTCCTAGGTTCTTGTTTATTCTTTGTTCGTTCTCCATACACTCCCCTTAGGATTTATAGTACGATTCATGAACCTGACAACTTGTGTTCGAGGCTTCATGCATTCTAAGCGATACAATCTTACCCTATGTTCAAGACTTCATGTATTCCAAGCGACGTAGTCTGAACCCGCATCTAGGGCTTGCCTTGTAAGTCTATCTGAAAATCTGTGCCCAAGGCTTCATGCGTTCCAAGCGGCATAGTTTGAAAACCTATGTCCAAGACTTCTTACGTTCCAAGCGATGTAGTTCAATCCTGCATCAACGGCTGCCCTGTGATGTAGTCTAAATACCTTTGCCCAAGACTTCTTACATTCCAAGCGGCATACTCTGAATACCTATGCTCAAGGCTTCATACGTTGAAACCAGCATACTCTAAGTCATGAACATGTTGTACTATGGGAGGTCATAGGAGGTTCTTGATTCTTGGCTAAGGTAGTTTACTCTCTTCTTGTTCCATCGTGGCCCTAGATTACTCCCCATTTTAAATCATAAAGGTCACGTGATCGGTGCATACATGAACGTGGCATCCTACAAATCTTAGGGTACCCATAACATGGTGCAAAACATCTCATCTAGGTGAGGAAAACATAAGGCCAAACATGACATCCTGCTAAGAAAATATGGTGCCTGGGCATCCCACCTAGAAGAGGAAAACATGGGCCTCTGAACGCTTCGCGTGGTGGGAGGTCATGGGTCACAATCGAATATGATTAGAGTATTACCTAGTAATCTTGAGTTTCTGTGTCTGTGGACCTTGTTCCTTATCCTAGAGTGGTACCTAGCATTCTTCTTACCTTGGTAGTCATAGAGCTTGTGTGGTATTGTTGTAAGTTTCTAGGGTTCATAACTCATTAAGGCATAAGTTGTAACATGTATTCAAAAACATATGAACCCATCATAATAACAAGCATGTGTTATTCTAGAAAGTCATAATGAATTATTTAGAGAGTTCTAGAAGAGTCATGGGTCTTGAGGTGTTTCTAGAGGTTCCAAACTTGCTCGAATCAACTTAAAATATCAAACATATTTTCATGCACTTAAGAATAGGCCTCATAGAAAGTAGTAGGTAATTTGTAACACATATAAACCTTGAAATATCACCAAGTCAATAGGGAATTTAGGTCATTTTATCTTTAATTCTTGGTTTTGCTACTTAATGTATTCCAATGGCTTTCAAACTTCACACCATCTTTAAACATCATAAAATAAGATCTACTACAAAGTTTCATGGCATTTAAAGGTCATTTAGGTCATGAACCGAAGGTAAATTACCATAGGGGCATATGGTCATTTTTTACTGTTTCTTGTTTTACCTACATACCCTTATCCAATGACCACCAAATTTCATATATAATCTCAACATGCTATAATATACTCAGTATTAAAATTTTATATGCAGCAGAGTTCATTTAGTGAGTTATTTTAACGTTACTTAAATCTCAAGTAATTTGATCGATTCAGGATCTTAACTCTCAGCTCGATGTTTTTCTTTCATATTTCCTTAATTCATACTTGGTTTAAGATTCATAAAGAAATCCAAGTGATTTCTACAAGTATTTCTTAAGAAAAGTTCAAGGTTGCTACTTACCACGTCGTCGATGTTCGAGACCTCTGTTCTCAAGCTTCCCGTATCCGAATTATTCCAAAATTTATTAATTAGATTCATCTTTGAGTCTTTGACTTTTGTTCGTCAAAGTTTGACCTTTGACTTTGGACTTCATCTTCTTCCTTGGTTGCTTGTCGTGGTCTGTAGCTCGAGTTATAACCTTCCAAAGTTCACTGAAAAACTTGTTTCTCGCTGGAATAAATATAGAAACTTTTTGTTGGGTAGCCGATTCTAGAGCATTTAAGTGTTTGATTCCTTCATGCAACTTGTTGGAAATCCCATATGGAATGTGTGGGAGTTGGTAGGAGGGAAAATTATTAACCATAGCCCTCAAATTTAGAAGAAATCCCACGAAGAAAAACTCATAATATAAAAGCTTCAAACTCAAGTTTTAGGCATCCTCGTCACTCGAGCTTTAGGCATCCTCATAGAAACTGTAGGAACAAGTTTGAAGGGAAATGTAGGAAACCCAAAAACTAAAAGCTTATTTCTTGACAATGGGAGCTCGACTCAACTCCGTTCTTGTTCCATACTATCGCCAAAACTTTAGACTTTATAGGAGAAGCTTTCGCCGACGTTGAAACCTCCCAAACTTTCATGATTTGGAGACTAAATTTTCTGAATAATCCGTCAAAAATATCCTCTCCTATTAGTGAGGTACCGACTTCCAATTTCAATTATGACTGTTATCTGTGAATATTCTAGATTGTGTCCAATTATGGAGGAGATCTAACTATTAGTCTTTAGATTCAAATAGATTTTGTGCAGGAGGTCACTGTGGAAGTTTCTTGTTTTTTAATTTATTTTTAAGAAAGTAATAAACCTTTAAATTGTTATTTTACCATCTATGATAGGTTGCAACATGACTTAATATGGTATGTTCGTATTTTCCTCCTCTAATATAATTTCTTAATGTAAATGTTTATATTATTACCTTATCGCATATGACACATTTTAAAGCGTCTTTTATATCATATCTTTGTATTATCCTATCCTTATATAAATCGAAACGTTTTCTGTTAATTTCTCTCAAAGTTAGGAAAAATAAATGGAATGTTCGTACTGACTTTGTGGTTTCGTTAGACCTTACACAAGGTTGTTTTCCACTAATCGAACATAATTTATGCAGAAGCTAAGATTTGTTCAATCATACATGTAACCTGTATATGTATATGTTTACTCGATAGCAACTCTAACCGACTTGCCTCTAATTTAGGCAAAGTTCTAAGACTCGACCTTACTATTACTACCGGCAAAAATCCTTCAAATGCAATATTTTATCTCATATACTTGTTTTGATTATCAATCACGACCAAAATAAGTTAACAATTCTTAATATCATAATGTATGTCATAGTTTATAGTTCACTTATACAATAATCATATCGAGCTTCAAAAAAAAAAAAAAAAACATTTTGGTTGTACATACAAACATTTTGCTCACTTATAGCAAATATCATAATGATTGGTTTTATAGTTGTACATACAAACATTTTGCTCACTCACAAACTACGAACAAAGAACATTTTCGCAATTCTTTCTATCTCTCTTATCTTTGTATATATCGAAGTAATGAAACGAGCCAGGCCATTGGAAGGACCAGTAAAATAATGTTGAGCCCCATAAGTTTGGATGAAAGCTAAAGTCGTAGCAGGCCCAAGGTGTTAGCTTGTGGACTCCCAAGTCATCATCGCCTGATTTGGAGTGAACAGTGAGCTGATTTTGAACTTTCAAAGCATTTGTTATCTTGACCATAATCTCTGGGTTTTGGAAGATTGATCCTTCGACGGTAGTAAATTGGTTAGCGAAGAACAATGAAATTAAGAGAGAAAGTGCAAGAGTTGAAAATAAACTCATTTTTATTGAAATGAGAGAGAAAAAGAGATAGATATAAACACATTTGTGCTTGGTTTATTTCACTTTTATAGTTGATAAATAGTGTAATGGAAGACAAAAGTGGAATTGTATGTTTAAGACGTTTCAATACTCCTATTCTTGCCATAAATGATGAGATGTATCAATCATTGGATAACATTTTCACTTATTATTTATTGTTTCTAGAGATGTCTATAATGCCGATGGTTGGGAAGCTTTCTCGATTTTCGTTATTTTTTTTATTCTTGCAAAATCCTTCGTTTGTTTTCGTGGGAATCAAAGAGATTATTTTCCATGGAGATCGAGTGCAAAATCCTCTATTTATTTTTGCGGGTATTAGCGAGAGGATTCTCCATGGAGATCTACTGAGAAATCCTCCATTTTTTTTTATATGTGATTAGACAGAAGATTCCTCGTGGAGATCAGATTTAGACAAGGAATTTCTTTTCAAATAAGTTTTTACTAAAAAAAAATAACTTTTTAATATAGTTTCTATTAGAAAAATGTATAAAATCATAATAAATTTAATAATAATTCTTATTGGACATTTAAATGTTATACGAGGGAGATGCAGTAAGAACATACCATATAAAGTGTAACGATCTAAGCTCATAGCTAGTTGATATTGTCATCTTTGTATTTTTCATTACTAGCTTCCCCTCAAGGTATTTAAAACGTGTCAGCTAGGGAGAGGTTTCCAAACCGTTATAAAGAATGTTTCTTTCTCCTGTTTCCACAACATTTAAAGAATGTTTCATTCTCGTCCCCAACTGATGTGGGATCTCAACATCCACCCCCTTCGGGCCCAGCGTCCTCGCTAGCACTTGTTCCCTTCTCCAATCGATATGAGACCCCCCCTCCCTCCAAATCCACCATCCTTCGGGGCCCAACATTCTTACTGGCACACTGCCTCGTGTCCACTCCTCTTCGGGGTTCAGCCCCCTCGCTGACACATTGCCCGATATCAAGCTCTGATACTATTTGTAACGGCTCAAGCATACCGTTAGCATATATTATCATCTTTGGGCTTTCCCTTTCGGTCTTCCCTTTAAGGTTTTTATAATGCGCTAGGGAGAGGTTTTCACACCTTCATAAAGAATATTTTGTTCTCGTGTTTCCATACTCTTTTATGAGGAATGTTTTGTTCTCCTCTCCAATCAATGAAGGATCACACAAAGAGCGTGTAAGATCATGTAAGATTAAAAGCTATCTAAATTATACATTTAAATTTAAATTTATCTAAATTTATCGACGAGAATGAGTTACCATTTAAATTATGATCCAGCTATTGTCGAGAGTATAATCTCATTCCCATTGTTATAAAGTATGTACTTTTGATTAAAATGTTGAACCAGTACATATTATCTTTTTTTGGGCTTTCACTTTAGTGCTCCCCATCAAAGTTTTAAAGCGCTTATACTAGAGTTTTTCCCACCCTTATAAAAAATGTTTCGTTCACCTTTCTAATCGATGTGGGATCTCCCAGAGAAAAAGTCATATCTAAGAGAGTAGGTGATGACCTACACGATAGACAAGAAGACAACATGCGAATGGCGCTCTCGGACCACTTGATAGCCGTAAAAAATAAATGTCATGATGCGACCAATGTAAGACCGTTACACTAATCATGTTGATTTGAACAAGCTTATAAAATAAATTATTTTGATTGGGTGGCTATAAATTTAATTGATACTTCAATGGTAAATAGATAAGCAAATAACAACAAACGATAGTCGTCCAAATTGCGCCAAGATTGAACTGAATTTAAAAAATGACTCAACTCAACCTAACTCGGCCCATGAACACTCCAAATGGATGGTGTGTAATTACGATATCATACTAGTATGAAGATATGTGGAGATTCATATTCGTCAGAATAATGTGGAAAAATATTGACCGCGACTCAATCTTTTTTACCGTGTTCTTCAAATTAGGGTTTCAGCTTTAAGCTCATAGATATAGGGCTACAGGCTCTATACCTTCGAAACTTAATTCCTACAACTATTTCCTATGTAAATATCAAGATATTAGAAAGAGAAAATAGCTTTACGGAGCTGCCCTAAAACATGGAAGAAAAACCGTCGTCGAAAATTGGTCGGGAGCGAAACTACTTATGGGTATACTGGCTACCAATCATACCTGTCAAAATTATCAAATTTGAACATATTTTAAATCTCTTCCATTAATTTCTGCTTTGCAGTTAGTAATTCTTTATTCATTTGAATAGGTCGGGCCTTCATAGGGCTATTTCTTTCCTCGAAAGCTTTGATATAAGGAAGATCAACTATGTGTTTTTCCTATTCCAAAAGGCATTTGGGATATTTGAACAAATTTTCCTTTCTAATTGAGTTTGTAAAGTTTTGATTTTAGACTGGACAGTCTTATTTTGAATCTGTTCTTCTATTCTTTTGAATGAAATTTCTTCCTTTAAAAAAGAAATTTATTTTTCTTAATTTTTTAATACATTTATTAATTGAATAATTGTATTCTTTTGAAGGTTATTTATTTCACTAATCCTTACGGGGAAAGAAAATTAAATTTTATCTTCTTTCCTAAGGCCTTTGATTCTAACCGTTATTCTAAAAGGATATAATTGAGTAATGAAAGGAGTACCTAGGATTAATTCTTGTCCTAAGTCGTTTACTAAAAGGAAGGAATTTACGAAGAAAATTCCATCATTGCAAACATGAACTTTTGATAGTTTGTAATTAATTTTGAGTTTGTTGTTGTTAGCACCTCTAAGGCCCTCAGTAGTTTTTTCAAAATACTTTGTAGGTATTAGGCCTTCTTGAATGCAATTTTGATCGGCTCCAGTATCTATGAGAGCCTTTAGTGTGATTTTGAAATCATAAATTTTTAAGGTAACGAGAGCGTACCATTTTTTATATTGAGAAGTGGTGATGGCTCCAACGAAGAAACTTTGAAAATCTTCTTCGTCCAGGTTTGGTTGCGCCGTTTCCCTTTGTTCGGGCAGCCTTTCCTGAAGATTGAGAATTTCTTGACGAAGCATATAAGATTCTGACCTGGTTTCAGATCTTAACGCCTGTACCTCTTGTTTGAGATTATTAATCTCTCTTTGTAAATCTTGAGTAGTGAGTTCCCTCGGTTTTTCAAATCTTTGGAGAACAGATTGAAGTCTGTAGGGATTTCTTTCTTCCCTTTCAGGTGGCTTAGAGATTGTCATGGCATCTCTAAGTCGTTGAGCAATTTTCTGTTGAATTTCTGGATCTTGAACTTTTTCTACTACTTCGACTAGAATTTCTTGATCCTTTGTGAGGACATTTATGCATCCTTCGCATGTCCTTTTTCCCTCCTGTTCTGATTCGTATTCTGTGCTAGAATATGAATCGGATTCTTCTTGGAGTTCGAGGATTTCTCCCTCGCTTGATTGCTCTGAGTCGGTTAGGGTCAGTCGTAATAGCTGATTTTTCAGCTCTTGATCTATATCCAACTCATTGATCTTTCCTCTGATTGGACACTTGTTAGCATAGTGTCCTTCTTCACGACATTTGAAGCAAGTTTGCTTTTTCTTTCCTCTATGGGTTTTTGTAGGAATATACTTCCTTCGCTTACATTAGTCTTTCTTCCTTAGGCTCCAATTGAAGATGAATCCTTCCCTTATTTTTAGAGATCAAATCTAGTAAAGGTAATTAATCAGTCAATCCTATCGAAGAATCAATTCGACTTAACTGTCAGTAAATCCACGGATTTATTCCGATATGTTTCTCTAGGCCTGTATGAATGATAAGGTTTTGGATGCGTCTTAACCTTCTTTCGTCTAGAGGTTGAGGGAGCTTCTATTCCTTTGCATCCATATTGATCGCAAAATCTTCCAAGCTCTTTTATGTTTGATATTGAAGAATTGAGCTTGTTTTGAATCTTTGACTCATTACAAAGCCTGAGTCCTTCTTCTATGATAAAGGATGCTATGGATCCGTATGACAAAGTCTGCCATGGAATTGTTCCATTGTACTTTGTCTTAAGACCATCTTTGATCCTCCTTGAAAAGTGTTTTGGTAGTCCATTGACAAAATTCTCTTTCCAGAATTCCAACAAACTATCTGTTCTAATAAGAATTTTGCTGAAGTACATGTCTTTGTTCCACCTGAAATCACCTAAGGTAGGGCATTTCAGATTCATGAGTATCCCGACGGATCTCTCCTGGTATTTCAGAGGGTCGCCGACGAAGAATTCTATGAGGGTATATATGAGGGTGTTGACAGCATCCTCTACCCTTTCATGTTGTATTTCGGTCCTAGTTGATGGACCTTCTTCTTTGATGATCTAAGTAGTTGGCCTAACGACATAGTGGTTTAATATCTGTTGGCGAGTTGTTTCGTCGAGATATTTGTCCCACCAGTCTTTGAGTTGCCCGGTAAATCCAGTTACTAAAACTTGAGCTATCTGATGGTCGGATTTATGGCCCTATAATTTATACGCGCGTGCGGCCATCATCATCTCATCGACAACATTCATTATCAGATAGTCAGACAATCCATCGATATTCCATTCATAGATTGCTAGACCATCGTAATGCTCTTGAGTTTGCAGTGTCTTTTCTTCGAACTGGATATCTGGAAAAGACGATTGAGGATACCAGTTTTTTTGATTACTGGTATTATTTTGACTTCTTCTAGAGATCCTTTCAATTCGATTGTAGAAAGGTTCTTCTTTCTCATTTGCAATCTCGTCTTCGGATTCTTGATTTTCGCCGTCATTGTTAACGACATTGACAGATGAATCTTGAGACGTTATGGCGGGATTTAGTATCCTATCCAATATTTCTTCTATTTTGGCCATTGCAGCCTCTTCTTTAGAAATCCTTTTTGTAAATATTTCGAGATTTGCCGGTCGGAGTATTGGTATTGACTCATCAACCTTTGGTACAAAGCTGCTTGCCTGTTCCTGCTGAGTACCTGATTTCTTTGAGATTTTTCCCTCGATGTTTTCGAGTTGAGTAGCGATCGTGGATAAAATCTTATTTGAGTAATTGTTTTGATGCTGGATATTCTTGATATCCTTTAGGGTCGGATTACCCTTTTCTAGTCCTTCCGGAATATGTATGAAAGGGCTAGCTTTGACCTTTTCTCCGTAGTAGTTGTCGAATTCGACTTCTTCTAACGGAGGATGTTTCGAATATACCTCGCCCCTTTTAGTAGTCTTCCAACTCCTCTAAGTCAAGGTGCATACCTGCAAAATATTTTCTTCAAACCATTCGAAGAACGGTATATTTTCTTTGATGGCTTCCATATGAGAATACCACTGAGCTCTTAATTCATTTCGCTCAGCCTCTTTGTAGGTTTGAAAGAAGGCATTTCTTTTTGAAGAGTTGGTAGTTGACATAAAATCTGCCTTCAAAAATTCTTTGTCTATCTGGAAATCAGCTGTAATGACATTTAGCTGGCTTTCGTAGACGGATTGAGTATCCATATCCGTATGGGTTTGAGACCTTGAGCCATCTTCATAGTTGATTGACGCTCTTTTTTTATTATAACTGACCTCTTTTACCTTTAAGGGGTCATACATCGATCTTGATATTCCTGAAGTACTTGGTCTAGAACTCAGGAATTCTTTTACTTTTGACTCTGACGAAGGTTCTTCGCTGAATTTTATTTCAATGCTTCCATCGTCATGCTCGATGATTTGGACTGAGTTTTGAGATTCTTTTCTTTTTGGAAGATTTGCATCTTCTATTTTCTAGAGAGTGCTTCTGGTTATTTGATCCTAAGAGAGTGTTTTTGGGACAGTCACTGATGATTTCCCAATATCGTTTCTATGAGCATAGTCGATCCTTTTGGTGAGGATCTTAATGCTCTTGGAGAAATGTCTGTATTCATGAGCTTATAATAAACTCTGAGTATGACGACTGAAGAATGAGTTTCAGCCTTGATGTTTAAATTTTTTTATTGTAAATCCAGCATGAGAGCTGATAATATGTGTGGGTCGTAGAGTGACAAAGTAAAATTTGGATAACAATTGAAATAGATTGGTCCATTCTCTAGATTGGATTTAACCATTCCCAACAAAGAATTTGAGAAATCTTCATGTCTCTTATCTCGTAAGGAGATAAGGACCGGGATATCTAATCCAAGTCTAAATAATGGTTTTACAGCGACTTGGACAAGACCGACATGGAGATAGTTAAACTCTTCACGATGTTGGAGCATAAGAGATTTTGAAAAAAGATTCAGAGAATTCCCTATTGCTATGAATTGGGATGTTCTTCTCTGAGAATTTGATGCATGATCTTTGAGTAAAATTGAAGGTTGAAATTTGGTAGATAGTTTTAGGATCTACCTTTGGAATAGTCCAATTTTGAAGTTGATCTTCGATTCTGGCAATCTAATATTCTTGATTGACAGTATTTGAGATGGTGAGATTTTCTCCCCTTCTATGTTCATTTGAACTTTCTTCTTCATCGGTAGAGCATTTGAGATGGCTTGATTTTCTGAGCTTTCTAAGAAATTCGTTCATAAGATAAATAAGATAAGAGATAGAGTAGAATGATTTTTCTCTGAATTCTTCAATTGATATTCAAGAGAGAGCTATCAGCCGATCGATGCTCTCTTTACATTGATGAAGTCCTTTTATAGACTTCGAATTTGATCGTAAATTTGAAAAAACGCTAACTAAGAGATAAGATCGAATCTAGCAGGACAGGATCCCTGCAAGATCTGTTTTCCTAAAAGACATAAAGTAAACTAATAATTTAAAAGACTAATAATTTACAGACACTGATAATTGGCATGTGAGCCTTCACTGTGTGGCTGACAAGTTGTCAATCTTTGTTTTGTCTCTGATAAAGTTGTCAGGATGTAGATAAGAATTTTCTTCAGAATTTTTCATATGACTAAGCACCCAAGCTTGCCAACAGACTTACTGCGCTTCCCGCGTCTTACCACCTGGAACACAAGGGCTATTCACTCAGCTATCACATACTCCAAATTCTTCTGAATTTTCATATCCTCCTCCTGGTTTCTGCAACATCGCTGTTAAAGATCGAGTAACTCCACTTCCCTCACGAAAATTGAGAGGCTCTGATACCATTCCTACGCTTAACGACTTGAGCCCTTACAATTTACATGAGCTCTGTCATCCTAGCTTAATTAATACAAGTTTTTACATAACATATATTTACATTTATTCCTACGTTCATCAATTTCTCAATGAAATGATGAAATAGGAAAAAGTACATCAATAATAAGAAAAGCCAATAATAAGAAAATACCAAAAGAAGAAAAGTTAAGGAACATATTCCATTCACGGAATTTTTATTTTTTATTTTTTTTTTACAATTAGTTTAACGACTATTCAGTCATTGAGATGATGATATCTGCAAAGGTGGTTGAGAATCCAAAAATGGATCATTGAGATCATAGATCGTGTCTTCATCTTCTTCCTCTATAATAGAAGGAGAAGACGTCGAACCGACTGATGTGGCCTCCTGAAGAAGCTTTTGAAAATCAGCTTCTGAAGTTGTCTGAGCTAATGCAGCGAGTAGCTTCGACTTTGAATTTAGAAACTCGGAGGTCCTCTTCTTGGATAAATCCTGAAGGTGGCCATTTTCAGATAGCCAGACCTTTACCGCTTTGATGTCTGCGTGGGTATAAGTATATTTATCCCATCATTTGATTTTGATAGTTTTGAAGACCTGTTTTACATGGTCTTCGGTTTCTTTAATTTGAAAATTCCAAGTTAAAATCCAAGGAATTTGAAAGTATACGCAAAAGCGCATGGTTAATGGAAATGAGATTTTGAATATATTTTGAACGAAATAGTGGAACGATTCTTGTATTGGAACTGGAAATATATCTTTGGCTGATCCAAAGAATTTCCACAATTTGATGAACCAAAATGGGTAATGAATTTTATGAGCATTCTAGCAGAATTGAATAAACCATGAGTGCTCGTAATTTTGATACCAAATGACATTGAACCATGCCATCTGATAGTCTCTGTATGAGTAAGAATGAGGAACAAAAGGTTTTGAAAAAGTCTTTTCCGTGTATGGATCTTGATTCCAATACGTCGGATTCATGACTTTGAAAATTTTTAATTTTGAATACGCGATTTTCGAAGGATCATCGCGACTTGGAATATGAGTAATTTCAACGGATTTTGTGTCGACTAGAATGAATTCATAAAACCTTCTGAAGATCTTCTGGGATATAAAAGAATCCCGATGGATAGGCTTTTTTAACGACTTCGCCGATTTTCGGGTCCTCGTATTCTGGTTCTACCAGAGCTTCTGGTATAGACATAGATTTTTGAAAATAGGTCTTGATTTCAGGAACTGGAGAAAAACGAACGGGAACAACCGCGTCCGATAGGTCGAGGGGACAGAAGGTCCCTATGAAGTGGAAGAGATAGTGGGTCTCGATGGAGTAGCGGCAAATGGCCGTGTTGAAGAGGCAGAAGGCCTCGTCGAAGTGATAACCTCCGCTTGTTTTTTAGAAAGCTTTGCTTTAGATCTGGTCACCAATGTGAAACCAGCATCCATCGCATAGCTGTCGGATGTCATTGGAGTAGGTGTGCTTGAAGAAGCATTGGGCTTCTTCCCTTTTTCGATCACTTTCTTTTCGGTCATTGCTGGGAGAAGGAGATTGGTTAGGGAGAATTTTTCTTTGAGAGTAAGAACTCTCTTGAGAGGTAATCTGCCAAGGGGTTTTCGATCCCTTTTATAGGCAAAATTTGGAAGTCGAAGCAAGATAAAATGGCTTGCCATCTAGCAAAAATTTGTTTAGACACAAGATTCTTGACATCTTTTTCTAAAATAAATTTAGATGCGTTGAATCTGTTTTGATAACAAAGCTTTTGTTAATTAAATCACTTTGAAATTTTTGTACACAAAGTGCTATTGAAAGTATTTTTTTCTTTACTGTTGAGTAATTTTTTTGAGTAGAATTCCATATTCCCAAATGGAAACGGACAATGGATTCTTTCTTGTCAAGGGACTGTTTTAGGATTCCTCCATATCCAATATCGGATGCGTCGGTCTCCACTATTAAACTAGCCCTTGGGTTTATCAGCGATAAACACGGAATTGACTTGACAAGGGATTTGATTTTTTGGACTGTTCTTGTGTGTTCTTCAGTCCAGGGCTTTGGATTCTTTTTAACCCTTTCAAAAAGTGGCTTGCAGATGGGTCTCATATTTTGAAGGAAATCAGACACATAAATGAGACAACCCAAAAATCTTTGTAGTTGGGTTTTATCGGTAATTTGGTCTGGAAAGTTTGAGGCAAACTCAATGGACCTTTGAATGGGTTTAATTAGACCCAAATGAATTTCAAATCCAAGAAAACGGATTTTTGTTTGAAAAAGTTTAATTTTCGGTTTAGAAACAACTAAACCGTTTCTTTTGACTGTCGTAAAAAAATGTTTGGAGATGCTTAAAGTGTTGATCAATGTTTTGAGAAAAAATCAGAACATCGTCAATATAAACAATTGAAAAGTCTTGAAAAGGATTGAAAATATCATTCATTATCTTTTGAAATTCAGATGGAGCGTTTTTTAGCCCAAATGGCATAACGTTCCATTAGTATTGTCCAAAAGGGACATTGAAAGCCGTTTTGTACTTGTCTTTTTCTGAAACCTGGATTTGCCAAAATCCTGATTTCATATCAAATTTTGAAAATATTTTTGCATTTGAAATTCTTTGCATTAAATCTGATTTATTTGGAATTGGATATCTAATCCATTCCAAAACCTTATTTAAGGGTTTGTAGTTAATTATAAGTCGCGGGACTCCACGTTCCTTTTCTGCCTGGTTGTTGACGTAAAAAGCCGCACATGACTAGGGGCACTTTGACAGTCTAATAAGACCTTTCTGGAAAAGATCATTGATTTCTGCTTTGCAGAATGTTAGTAATTCTTTATTCATTTGAATAGCTCGGGCCTTCGTAGGAATATTTTTCTCCTCGAAAGTTTTGATATAAGGAAGATCAACTATGTGTTGTTTCCTATTCCAAAAGGCATTAGGGATATTTGAACAAATTTCCCTTTCTATTTGAGTTTGTAAAGTAATGATTTTAGACTGGATAGTCTTATTTTGAATCTGCTCTTCTACTCTGGACAGTCTTATTTTGCTCTTCTACTCTGGACAGTCTTATTTTGAATCTACTCTTCTATTCTTTTGAAGGTTATTTATCTTACTAATCCTTATGGGCGAAAAGAAATTAAATTTTATTTTCTTTCCTAAAGCCTTTGACTCTAATCCTTTTTTAGTTATTTTAAAAGGATATAATTGAGTAATGAACTAGGATTAACTCTGGTCCTAAGTCCTTTACTAAAAGGAAGGAATTTACAAAGCAAATTCCATCATTGCAAACATGAACTTTTGATAGTTTGTAATTAATTTTGAGTTTGTTGTTGTTTGCACCTCTAAGGCCCTCAGTGGTTTTCTCAATATACTTTGTAGGTATTAGGCCTTCTTGAATGCAATTTTGATCGGCTCCAGTATCTATGAGAGCCTTTAGTGTAATTTTGAAATCATAAATTTTTAAGGTAACGAGAGCGTACCATTTTTTATATTGAGAAGTGGTAATGGCTCCAACGAAGGAATTTTGAAAATCTTCTTCGTCCAGGTTCGGTTGCGCCGTTTCCCTTTGTTCGAGCAGCCTTTCCTGAAGATTGAGAATTTCTTGGCGAAGCATATAAGATTCTGACCTGGTTTCAGATCTTAACGCCTGTACCTCTTGTTTGAGATTATTTATCTCTCTTTGTAAATCTTGAGTAGTGAGTTCCTTCGATTTTTTGAATCTTTGGAGAACAGATTGGAGTCTGTAAGGATTTCTTTCTTCCCTTTCAGGTGGTTTAGAGATTGTCATGGCATCTCTAAGTCGTTGAGCAATTTTCTGTTGAATTTCTGGATCTTGAACCTTTTCTACTACTTCGAGTAGAATTTCTTGATCCTTTGTGAGGACATTTATGCATCCTTCGCATGTCCTTTTTCCCTCCTGTTCTGATTCGTATTCTGTGCTAGAATATGAATCGGATTCTTCTTGGAGTTCGAGGATTTCTCCCTCGCTTGATTGCTCTGAGTCGGTTAGGGCCAGTCGCAATAGCTGATTTTTCAGCTCTTGATCGATATCCAACTCATTGATCTTTCCTCTGATTGGACACTTGTTAGCATAGTGTCCTTCTTCACGACATTTAAAGCAAGTTTGCCTTTTCTTTCCTCTATGGGTTTTTGCAGTAATATACTTCCTTCTTGAATACGTTGGCTTTTGAGACTGCACGGGTTTATTCCGATATGTTTCTCTAAGCCTATATGAATGATAAGGTTTTGTATGCGTCTTAACCTTATTTCGTCTAGAGGTTGAGGGAGCTTCTATTCCCTTGCATCCATATTGATCGCAAAATCTTCCAAGCTCTTTTCTGTTTGATATCGACGAATTGAGCTTGTTTTGAATCTTTGACTCATTACAAAGTCTGAGTCCTTCTTCTATGATGAAGGATGCTATGGATCCTTATGACAAAGTCTGCCATGGAATTGTTCCATTATACTTTGTCTTAAGACCATCTTTGATCCTCCTTGAAAAGTGCTTTGGTAGTCCATTGACAAAATTCTCTTTTCAGAATTCCAACGAACTATCTGTTCTAATAAGAACTTTGCCGAAGTACATGTCTTTGTACCATCTGAAATCACCTAAGGTAGGGCATTTCAGATTCATGAGTATCTCTGCGGATCTCTCCTGGTATTTCAGAGGGTCGCCGACGAAGAATTCTATGAGGGTATATATGAGGGTGTTGACAGCATCCTCTACCCTTTCATGTTGTATTTCGGTCCTAGTTGATGAACCTTCTTCTTTGATGATCTAAGTAGTTGGCCTAATGACATAGTGGTTTAATATCTGTTGGCGAGTTGTTTCATCGAGATATTTGTCCCACCAGTCTTTGAGTTGCCCGGTAAATCCAGTTACTAAAACTTGAGCTATCTGATGGTCGGATTTATGGCCCTGTAATTTATACGCGCCTGCGGCCATCATCATCTCATTAACAACATTCATTATCAGATAGTCAGACAATCCATCGATATTCCATTTATAGATTGCTAGACCATCGTAATGCGCTTGAGTTTGTAGTGTCTTTTCTTCGAACTGGATATCTGGAAAAGACGGTTGAGGATACCAGTTTTTTTGATTACTGGTATTATTTTGACTTCTTCTAGAGATCCTTTCAATTCGATTGTAGAAAGGTTCTTCTTTCTCATTTGCAATCTTGTCTTCGGATTCTTGATTTTCGCCGTCATTGTTAACGACATTGACAGATGAATCTTGAGGCGTTATGGTGGGATTTAGTATCCTGTCCAATTTTTCTTCTATTTTGGCCATTGCAGCCTCTTCTTTTGAAATCCTTTTTGTAAATATTTCGAGATTTGCCGGTCGGAGTATTGGTATTGATTCATCAACCTTTGGTACAGAGCTGCTTGCTTGCTCCTGCTGAGTACCTGATTTCTTTGAGATTTTTCCCTCGATGCTCTCGAGTTGAGTAGCGATCATGGATAAAATCTTATTTGAGTAATTGTTTTGATTCTGGATATTCTTGATATCCTTTAAGGTCGAATTACCCTTTTCTAGTCCTTCCGGAATATTTTTGAAAGGACTAGCTTTGACCTTTTCTCCGTAGTAGTTTTCGAATTCGACTTCTTCTAACGGAGGATGTTTCAAATATACCTCGCCTCTTCTAACGGAGGATGTTTCAAATATACCTCGCCTCTTCTAACGGAGGATGTTTCAAAGAGGACATGCTAGCGGTGGATGAGGGGAAGCCTGAAAGGGAAAGCCCAAAGAGGAGCGGTGGATGAGGGAAAGCCTGAAAGGGAAAGCCCAAAGAGGAGCGGTGGATGAGGGGAAGCCTGAAAGGGAAAGCCCAAAGAGGACATGCTAGCGGTGGATGAGGGGAAGCCTGAAAGGGAAAGCCCAAAGAGGACAATATCTGCTAGCGGTGGATGAGGGAAAGCCTGAAAGGGAAAGCCCAAAGAGGACAATATCTGCTAGCGGTGGATGAGGGAAAGCCTGAAAGGGAAAGCCCAAAGAGGAGCGGTGGATGAGGGAAAGCCTGAAAGGGAAAGCCCAAAGAGGAGCGGTGGATGAGGGGAAGCCTGAAAGGGAAAGCCCAAAGAGAATAATATATGCTAGCGGTGGTTGAGGGGAAACCTGAAAGGGAGAGCCCAAAGAGTGCTAGCGATGGATCTGGGTCGTTACAGCCACTAAATAGAAAACGAAAGGGAAAGCCCAAAGAGGACAATATCTGCTAGCGGTGGTTGAGGGGAAGCCTGAAAGGGAAAGCCCAAAGAGTGCGAGCAGGGAAAGCCCAAAGAGGAAAATATCTACTAGCGGTGGTTGAGGAGATCTGCTAGCGGTGGTTGAGGGGAAACCTGAAAGGGAGAGCCCACCCAAAGAGGACAATATCTGCTAGCGGTGGTGGATCTGGGTCGTTACAGCCACTAAATAGAAAACGAGCGGTGGATCTGGGTCGTTACAGCCACTAAATAGAAAACGAAAGAGAAAGCCCAAAGAGGACAATATCTGCTAGCGGTGGTTGAGGGGAAGCCTGAAACCTGAAAGCCTGAAAGCCTGAAAGCCTGAAAGCCTGAAGCCTGAAAGCCTGAAGCCTGAAAGCCTGAAAGCCTGAAGCCTGAAAGCCTGAAAGCCTGAAAGCCTGAAAGCCTGAAAGCCTGAAATGGAAAGAGGAAAGAGGACAAAGCCTGAAACCTGAAAGCCTGAAACCTGAAACCTGAAAGCCTGAAAGCCTGAAACCTGAAAGCCTGAAACCTGAAAGCCTGAAAGCCTGAAAGCCTGAAAGCCTGAAAGCCTGAAAGCCTGAAAGCCTGAAAGCCTGAAAGCCTGAAAGCCTGGAGCCTGAAAGGGAAAGAGGAAAGAGGACAATATTTTGGGAAGCCTGAAAGCCTGAAAGCCTGAAAGCCTGGGTCGTTACAGCCACTAAATAGAAAACGAAAGAGAAAGCCTGAAAGGGAAAGAGGAAAGAGGACAATATTTTGGGAAGCCTGAAAGCCTGAAAGCCTGGGTCGTTACAGCCACTAAATAGAAAACGAAAGAGAAAGCCTGAAAGGGAAAGAGGAAAGAGGACAATATTTTGGGAAGCCTGAAAGCCTGAAAGCCTGGGTCGTTACAGCCACTAAATAGAAAACGAAAGAGAAAGCCTGAAAGGGAAAGAGGACAATATCTGCTAGCGGTGGTTGAGGGGAAGCCTGAAAGGGAAAGAGGACAATATTTTGGGAAGCCTGAAAGCCTGAAAGCCTGAAAGCCTGAAAGCCTGAAAGGGAAAGAGGAAAGAGGACAATATTTTGGGAAGCCTGAAAGCCTGAAAGCCTGAAAGGGAAAGAGGAAAGAGGACAATACTTTGGGAAGCCTGAAAGCCTGAAAGCCTGAAAGCCTGAAAGCCTGAAAGCCTGAAAGCCTGAAAGCCTGAAAGGGAAAGAGGAAAGAGGACAATATTTTGGGAAGCCTGAAAGCCTGAAAGCCTGAAAGGGAAAGAGGAAAGAGGACAATATTTTGGGAAGCCTGAAGGGAAAGCCCAAAGAGGACAATATTTTGGGAAGCCCAAAGAGGACAATATCTGCTAAAGCTTGAAAGGGAAAGCCCAAAGAGGACAATATCTGCTAGCGGTGGTTGAGGGGAAGCCTGAAAGGGAAAGAGGAAAGAGGACAATATTTTGGGAAGCCTGAAAGCCTGAAAGGGAAAGAGGAAAGAGGACAATATTTTGGGAAGCCTGAAGGGAAAGCCCAAAGAGGACAATATCTGCTAGCGGTGGTTGAGGGGAAGCCTGAAAAGGAAAGAGGACAATATTTTGGGAAGCCTGAAAGGGAAAGAGGAAAGAGGACAATATTTTGGGAAGCCTGAAGGGAGAGAGGAAAGAGGACAATATTTTGGGAAGCCTGAAGGGAAAGCCCAAAGAGGACAATATCTGCTAAAGCCTGAAAGGGAAAGCCCAAAGAGGACAATATTTTGGGAAGCCCAAAGAGGACAATATCTGCTAAAGCCTGAAAGGGAAAGCCCAAAGAGGACAATATCTGCTAGCGGTGGTTGAGGGGAAGCCTGAAAGGGAAAGAGGAAAGAGGACAATATTTTGGGAAGCCTGAAAGGGAAAGCCCAAAGAGGACAATATCTGCTAGCGGTGGTTGAGGGGAAGCCTGAAAGGGAAAGCCCAAAGAGTGCTAGCAGGGAAAACCCAAAGATGAAAATATCTGCTAGCGGTGGTTGAGGAGAAGCCTGAAAGGGAAAGCCCAAAGAGTGCTAGCAGGGAAAGCCCAAAGAGGAAAATATCTGCTAGCGGTGGTTGAGGGGAAGCCTGAAAGGGAAAGCCCAAAGAGGACAATATCTACTAAGGGTGATTGAGGGGAAACCTGAAAGGGAAAACCCAAAGAGTGCTAGCAGGGAAAGCCCAAAGAGGAAAGGGTGATTGAGGGGAAACCTGAAAGGGAAAACACAAAGAGTGCTAGCAGGGAAAGCCCAAAGAGGAAAATATCTGCTAGTGATGGTTGAGGAGAAGCCTGAAAGGGAAAGCCCAAAGAGTGAGGGAAAGCCCAAATTGTGTTAGCGGTAGATCTGGATCGTTACAGCCACTAAATAGAAAACATGGAATAGACAATAGAGGATTCTAGTTCTATTTCTCTTGAAGAAGAAGAAGAACCCTAATACAATAGCGGTTGACAACAAAAAACCTGAAAGGGAAAGCTCAAAGAGGACAATATCTGCTAGCGGTGATACAGAAAGGGTTCTAGTTCTATTTCTCTTGAAGAAGAAGAAGAACCCTAATACAATAGCGGTTGACAACAGAAAGCCTGAAAGGGAAAGCTCAAAGAGGACAATGTCTGCTACAGAAAGGGTTCTAGTTCTATTTCTCTTGAAGAAGAAGAAGAACCCTAATACAATAGCGGTTGACAACAGAAAGCCTGAAAGGGAAAGCTCAAAGAGGACAATATCTGCTAGCGGTGGTACAAAAAGCCTGAAAGGGAAAGCCCAAAGAGGACAATATCTGCTAGCGGTGGTTGAGGAGAAGCCTGAAAGGGAAAGTCGAAGAAGAAGAACCCTAATACAATAGCGATTGACAACACAATAGCGATTGACAACAGAAGACTGAAAGGGAAAGCCCAAAGAGGACAATATCTGCTAGCAGTGGTTGAGGGGAAGCCTGAAAGGGAAAGCCGAAGAAGAAGAACCCTAATACAATAGCGATTGACAACAGAAGGCCTGAAAGGGAAAGGCCAAAGAGGACAATATCTGCTAGCGGTGGTTGAGGGGAAGCCTGAAAGGGAAAGCCCAAAGAGGACAATATCTGCTAGCGGTTGTTGAGGGGAAGCCTAAAAGGGAAAGCCGAAGAAGAAGAACCCTAATACAATAGCGGTTGACAATAGAAGGCCTGAAAGGGAAAGCCCAAAGAGGACAATATCTACTAGCGGTGGTTGAGGGGAAGCCTGAAAGGGAAAGCCCAAAGACTTCTAGCGGTGGATCTAGGTCGTTACAGCCACTAAATAGAAAACAAAAGGGAAAGCCCAAAGAGGACAATATCTTCTAGCGGTGGTTGAGGGGAAGCCTGAAAGGGAAAGCCCAAAGAGTGCTAGCGGTGGATCTGGATCGTTACAGTTACTAAATAAAAAACATGGAATAGACAACAGAGGGTTCTAGTTCTCTTTCTCTTGAAGAAGAAGAAGAACCCTAATACAATAGCGGTTGACAATAGAAGGCCTGAAAGGGAAAGCCCAAAGAGGACAATATCTACTAGCGGTGGTTGAGGGGAAGCCTGAAAGAGAAAGCCCAAAGAGTGCTAGGGATGGATCTTGGTCGTTACAGTCACTAAATAGAAAACGAAAGGGAAAGCCCAAAGAGGACAATATCTACTAGCGGTGGTTGAGGGGAAGCCTGAAAGAGAAAGCCCAAAGAGGACAATATCTGCTAGCGGTGGTTGAGGGGAAGCTTGGAAGGGAAAGCCAAAAGAGTGCTAGCGGTGGATCTGATCGTTACAGCCACTAAATAGAAAACATGGAATAGACAACAGAGGGTTCTAGTTCTCTTTCTCTTGAAGAAGAAGAAGAAGAATCCTAATACAATAGCGGTTGACAACAGAAGGAAAAGAAAATCAAGAAGGATAGATTCTTTCTCTTGAAGTAGAAGAAGAACTACAATAGCGGTTGACAACTGAAGGAAAAGAAAATCAAGAAGGATAGATTCTTTCTCTTGAATAAGAAGAAGAACCCTAATACAATAGCGGTTGACAACAGAAGGAAAATCGAGAAGGATAGATTCTTTCTCTTGAAGAAGAAGAAGAAGAACCCTAATACAATAGCGGTTGACAAGAGAAGGGAAATCAAGAAGGATAGATTCTTTCTCTTAAAGAAGAAGAAGAAGAACCCTAATACAATAGCGGTTGACAACAGAAGGAAAAGAAAATAAAAAGGGATAGATTAGGGTAAAGAGGTCAAGAAGGATAGATTAGGGTAAAGAGGTGGACACATGGAGTTGACAACAAAAGGAAAAGAAGATCAAGAAGAACCCTAATACAATAGCAGAAGGAAAAGAAAATCAAGAAGAACCCTAATACAAGGGAAAGCCCAAAGAGTGCTAGTGATGGATCTGGGTCGTTATAGCCACTATATAGAAAATGAAAGGGAAAGCCCAAAGAGGATAATATCTGCTAGCGGTGGTTGAGGGGAAGCCTGAAAGGGAAAGCCCAAAGAGTGCTAACGGTGGATCTGGGTCGTTACAGCCACTAAATAGAAAACATGGAATAGACAACAGAGGGTTCTAGTTCTCTTCTTCTTGAAGAAGAAGAAGAACCCTAATACAATAGGGATTGACAACAGAAGGAAAAGAAAATCAAGAAGGATAAATTAGGGTAAAGAGGTCAAGAAGGATAGATTAGGGTAAAGAGGTGGACACATGGAGTTGACAACAGAAAGAAAAGAAAATTAAGAAGAACCCTAATACAATAGCGGTTGACAACAAAAGGAAAAGAAAATCAATAAAGATAGATTAGGGTAAAGAGGTGGACACATGGTCAAGAAGAATAGATTAGGGTAAAGAGGTGGACACATGGAGTTGATAACAGAAGGTAAAGAAAATCAAGAAGAACCCTAATACAATAGCGGTTGACAACAGAAGGAAAAGAAAATCAAGAAGGATAGATTAAGGTTTGGTGCTTAATACAATAGCGGTTGACAACAGAAGAAAAAGAAAAATCATGAAGGATAGATTAGGGCAAAAGGAGCAGTTGACAACAGAAGGAAACACATTGAGTTGACAACAGAAAGAAAAGAAAATCAAGAAGGATAGAAGGATAGATTAGGGCAAAAGGAACGGTTGACAACAGAAGGAAACACAAAGAGTTGAAAGAAGGATAGATTAGGGCAGAAGGAGCGGTTGACAATAGAAGGAAACACTGTTAAATAAAAGCCATGCCTTATTTAGTTAGGTTTTCTAAGAATATATGAATTCACGCTAGCGTAATTCTAGGTGCCATTTGGGCGAAGTCTTCGTCCAATTTCTTATTTCTGTATAATTGGTTTTTCTATTTTTGTAATTAGATTTGTTATTTAAACCGTTCTATTGAATGAAAATAAGATATCGAGTCTTCAGCAAATCTGAGTGAATCTCTCTCCCTCTCTCCTTTTACTTCCGCTAATTTTTCTTTCAAAGAAACCTTTGGCCTATTTTTCATCGACATTGTCCTCCAAATTGCCAGAGTCAACAAGTGGTATCAGAGCCTCGTTGAAGCGATTGGTAGTATACCATTACAGAAGAGCCAACTTATCAACAATCAAGTTGAATAGCTCAAGTGGTTAGAGTGTCGACCTAAAAACATACAAGTCTCAGGTTTGAGTAGAAGAAAATGCAAAGCGCGAAAATAAACACATCGTGGGGTCCATCTCGAGCAGGTTCACTCACTCCTCCATGCCGCCAAGTGTCGGTATCTCCATCACCACCACGGAGAGGCCGTGGCCGACGCCGTGATGACGGGCGTCGAGTTGTTGTTGAGCGAGTGATCAGGGAGACATCGACCGCCATCGTTCAGTACCCGATGTTGATAAGGTCCAACTACAACGAGTGGGCCTTGTTGATGCACGTCAACCTACAGGCGTAAGGATTATGGCACGCTGTCGAGCCAGAAGAAGGAGAAACAATCGAGTATCGGGAGGATCGGCTGGCGTTCGCCGCCATATTATGATCTGTGCCCCCCTAGAGATGCTGGCGTCTCTTTCCACCAAGCGCACCGCACAATCGGCCTGAGAGGGAATCAAATCCCGTCGGGTCGGTGTGCGGTGTACAGCGAGCGAGTGCGGGAATCCAACATCGAGCAGCTGCGGATGGAGCTCTCGGAGATCCGCTTTAAGGATGGCAAATCCGTCGACGATTTTTCAATGCCGGATCACGGGGCTTGCCAACAGCATCACCACCCTCGGTTGCAGCATCAGCGAGACAAAAATTGTGAAGAAGATGTTGCAGGTCGTCCCCGATCACCTCGAGCAAGTTGCGATTTCAATCAAGACATTGCTTGACGTGAACGGCCTAACAGTGGAAGAGGTGACCGGAAGACTACGTAACGTCGAGCAGCGGAAGAAAAATACCAATTTAGCTGTCGACAAGGAGGGCCGCCTACTCCTCACGGAGGAGGAATGGCTTGCACGCCTAAAGCTCCGCGACAACACCGGCAAGAGCAACGGGTCCTCCTCCAGCCGCAAAGGCGAAAGAGCTCCAGCTGGGCGTAGCAAAGGTGGCACCAGCTGGGGAGCCAATTCAACTAGAGGAGGAGCGAGTGTTCACTCAGATCGGCGAGAGGGACGAGCAACACGAGCACCAGTGATGGATGCATTCTCCGAGCTCGACTCGGGGATCCGTGGGACGGTGAAATTCGGCGATGGCTCCGTCATCAAGATCGAAGGGAGCGGCACCATCCTGTTCGTCAGCAAGGGAGGCGAGCATCGCAAGCTGACCGACGTCTACTTCATCCACCCCGAGGCTCAAGGCTAACCTTGTGAGCCTGGGTCAACTCGATGAGACAGGTTGCTTCATTTCCATCAAACGTGGACTACTCAAAATCTGCGATAATCAACAACGGCTGCTCACACAGGCAAGGTGCACAACAAACCGTCTTTACATCCTGGAGTTAGAGATAGACCAACCCGTCAGCCTCTCGGCCAAGACTGAAGAGGTATCTTGGAGGTGGCACGCAAGGTACGGGCACTTAAACTTTCCTGCCCTAGAAAAGCTACAACAAACCGTCTTTACATCCTGGAGTTAGAGATAGACCAACCCGTCAGCCTCTCGGCCAAGACCGAAGAGGTATCTTGGAGGTGGCACGCAAGGTACGGGCACTTAAACTTTCCTGCCCTAGAAAAGCTACAGAAGAAGGAGTTGGTGCACGGTTTGCCAACAAGCTGTGCGACGGGTGCCTCATCGGCAAACAGAGGCGTACACCCTTTTCGTCTCGAACATCCTACCGAGCCGATGAGCCGTTGGAGCTTGTACACGGTGATATTTGCGGGCCCATCAAGCCGGCGACCCCCAACAGAGGCGCACACCCTTTTCGTCTCGAACATCCTACCGAGCCGATGAGCCGTTGGAGCTTGTACACGGTGATATTTGCGGGCCCATCAAGCCGGCGACCCCCAGGCGGTAAGAGTCTCTTCCTCCTGTTAGTCGATGACAAATGCCGCTTCATGTGGCTGACCCTGCTGCAAGCAAAAAGTGAGGCGGCAGAGGCGGTTAAGCGCATTAAAGTGCAAGCGGAGGCCGAATATGAGAAGAAGATGCGAGTGCTGCACACAGACCGAGGCGGAGAATTTACCTCGGCAAGTTTCAGTAAGTACTACGACGAGATCGGCATAAAACGGCACCTAACGGCACCCTACTCCCCCTAACAGAACGGAGTGGTAGAGCGCCAAAATCAGACCATTGTTGGGACAACGAGGTCATTGTTGGTGATGGCCGGGATGCCTGGGAGATTCTAGGGAGAGGTAGTAATGACGGCTGTCTATCTCCTCAATCGGTCACCAACCCGAAGCCTCGACGGGATGACACCATATGAGGCCTAGTACAACAAAAAACCAGCAGTACATCATTTTCGCGTGTTCGGCTGCGTCGCATACATGAAGGTAACACGTCCCCACCTCGCCAAGCTCGATCCCAGGGGGCTGAAGGTCATCTTCATCGGCTACGAACCTGGGAGCAAGGCGTACAGGCTCTATGATCCTGTAGGGGGCGAGCTCACGTGTCTCGCGACATCGTCTTCGACGAAAGCACCTTCTGGCAGTGGAATGACGTGATCGAGGCAGACCGTAATCCAAATCAATTCATGGTGGAATACCTCATCACCGAGCCAGAAGAAGGAGGAGCCCAGCATCAGGAGACGTCACTGCCACCAGCAGGTGCACCACCTAAACTAGTGGAATTCGCAACACCACGGACTGCGGATTCGACGTTGGATGCCGATCACGATACTGATCTGGAGGCCAGGTACCGGAGGATGGATAACCTAATGGGAGGAGGTGAACCACCTGGACTGGCAGCGCGCGAGCTCGAAGAAGTGGCCGAACTACATGCCATCAGTGCAAATGAACCGAACACCTTCGCCGAAGCAGAAAAAAACCCGTTCTGGCTGAAGGCAATGCAGGAGGAGATGACATCCATCACCGAGAACCAGACGTGGAGTCTGGAGGATATGCCGCCGGGACACCGAGCCATAGGGCTCAAATGGGTCTTCAAACTGAAGCGCAATGAAAAAGGAGAAGTTGTGAAGCCCAAGGCCCGTCTGGTGGCGAAGGGCTACGTCTAGAAGCAAGGAGTGGACTTCGAAGAGGTATTTGCGCCAGTAGCAAGGTTTGAATCCGTTCGTTTCTTGCTGACAATTGTGGCACATTACTCTTGGGAGGTTCACCATATGGACGTTAAGTCTGCTTTCCTTAACGGAGAGTTGAAGGAGACCGTCTATGTTCGACAACCACCTGGCTTCCTAGACAACGACAACCCTAATAAGGTACTGCGCCTGCACAAAGCACTCTACGGGCTTCGACAAGCCCTACGAGCCTGAAACGCGAAGCTCGACAGTACCCTACTGTCACTGAAATTTAAACGTTGTGCCTCTGAGCATGGCATGTACATGCACGGCCACGACAAGAAGCGACTGATCGTGGGAGTGTACGTCGACGACCTCATAATCACTGGAGGCGACGTGGGAGTTCTTGGAAGGTTCAAGAAGGAGATGTCGAAAAACTTCGAGATGAGCGATCTCGGCGTGCTCAGCTACTACCTCGGCATCGAAGTGCAACAGAACTCTTCCGACATCTCCATCTTCCAAAGTGCATACGCGAAGAAGCTGCTGGACACAACTGGGGCTTGTGGACAGTAATCCTACCAGGACGTCAATGGAGGCCCGACTCCGACTAAGGAAGGTCGGCACTACGACGACAGTCGACTCCACCAATTACCGCAGCATTGTCGGGATTCTGTGCTATCTGTTAAACTCTCGTCCTGATCTTGCTTATTCTGTTGGATATGTGAGCAGGTTTATGGAAGCACCTAGGGAGGAGCATCTAGTGGCTGTCAAGCGCATCCTGCGTTATGTAGCCAGAACCAGAGGCTGGGGTGTAAGATACTGCGCAGGGAGCGGAAAGAAGAAACTCAAGCTGGTCGGCTACAGTGATAGTGACATGGCCGGTGACGTTGATGATCGTAAGAGCACCAGCGGAATGATCTACTTTCTCTCAGGCGGCGCGATCTGCTGGCAATCAACAAAACAGAAGGTAGTTGCTTTGTCTTCCTGCGAAGCAGAATACATCGCCGCTTCGATGGTAGCAACACAAGGGATCTGGCTTGCACGACTAATGGAAGAACTCATTGGGAGAGAAAGCGATCCACCAATGCTATACATAGACAACAAAGCTACGATCTCCCTGATCAAAAATCCAGTTTTGCACGACTGGAGCAAGCACATAGAAATCAGATTCCACTACATTCGAGAATGTGCAGATCGAGGGCTCATCAAGATTGATTTCATCCGAACAGAGGAACAACTTGGAGACATTTTCACCAAGTCCCTAGCGCGGGTGAAATTTGAAGAACTACACTCAAAGATCGGAGTTCAAATAATAAGGTACAGCTTTTAGAAGGAGATTTTTAAATAAAAGTCATGCCTTATTTAGTTAGGTTTTTTAAAAATATATGAATTCACGCTAATGGAAAAGCGTAATTCTAGGTGTCATTTGGGTGAAGTCTTCGTCCAATTTCCTATTTCTGTATAATTGTTTTTCTATTTTTGTAATTAGATTTGTTATTTAAACCGTTCAATTGAATGAAAATAGGATATCGAGTCTTCAGCAAATCTGAGTGAATCTCTCTCCCTCTCTCCTTTTACTTCCACTAATTTTTATTTCGAAGAAACCTTCGGCCTATTTTTTGTCGACATTGTCCTCTGAATTGCCAGAGTCAACAAACACATGGAGTTGACAACAGAAGGAAAAGAAAACCAAGAAGGATAGAGAAAGAGGTGAACACATGGAGTTGACAACAGAAGAAAAATAAAAATCAAGAAGGATATATTACGGCAGGAGAAGCGGTTGACAACAGAAGGAAACACATGGAGTTGACAACAGAAGGAAAAGAAGGATAGATTAGGGTAAAGAGGTGGACACATGGAGTTGACAACAGAAGGAAAAGAAAAATCGACAATAGAAGGTAAAGAAAATTAAGAAGGATACAATAGCGGTTGACAACAGAAGGAAAAGAAAATTGAGAAGGATAGATTAGAGTAAAGAGGTGAACACGTGGAGTTGACAACAAAAGGAAAAGAAAAATCAAGAAGGATAGATTAGGGCAGAAGGAGAAGTTGACTACAGAAGAAAAGAAAATCAAGAAGGAAGATTAGGGTAGAAGGACAGCAGTGAACCCTAATACAACAGCGGTTGATAACAAGGAAAAGAAAATCAAGAAGAATAGATTAGGGTTCTAGTGCTTTGTAACCAAAGACGAAGAAGAACCCTAATACAATAGAGTTTGAGGGCAAAAGGAGCGGTTGACTACAGAAGGAAAAGAAAATCAAGAAGGATAGATTAGGGTTCTGGTGCTTTGAAACCAAAGAAGAAGAAGAACCCTAATACAACAGCGGTGAACCCTAATACAACAGCGGTTGACAACAGAAGGAAAAGAACAATAGAAGGAAAAGAAAATCAAGAATGATAGATTAGGGTTCTGGTGCTTTGAAACCAAAGAAGAAGAACCCTAATACAACAGCGGTGAACCCTAAGGATAGATTAGGGTTCTGGTGCTTTGAAACCAAAGAAGAAGAACCCTAATACAACAGCGGTGAACCCTAATAGAACAGCGGTTGACAACAGAAGGATAAGAACAATAAAAGGAAAAGAAAATCAAGAATGATAGATTAGGGTTCTGGTTCTTTGAAACCAAAGAAGAAGAAGAACCCTAATACAACAGCGGTGAACCCTAATCGAACAGCGGTTGACAACAGAAGGAAAACAGAAGGAAAAGGAAATCAAGAATGATAGATTAGGGTTCTGGTGCTTTAAAACCAAAGAAGAAGAACCCTAATAGAACAGCAGTTGACAACAAAAGGAAAAGAACAACAGAAGGAAAAGAAAATCAAGAAGGATAGATTAGGGTTTTGGTGCTTTGAAACCAAAGAAGAAGAAAAACTCTAATACAACAGCGGTGAACCCTAAGGATAGATTAAGGTTCTGGTGCTGTGAAACCAAAGAAGAAAGAACCATAATACAACAGCGGTGAACCCTAAGGATAGATTAAGGTTCTGGTGCTGTGAAACCAAAGAAGAAAGAACCGTAATACAACAGCGGTGAACCCTAAGGATAGATTAGGGTTTTGGTGCTTTGAAACCAAAAAAGAGAAGAACCCTAATACAACAGCGGTGAACCCTAATACAACAGCGGTTGACAACAGAAGAAAAAGAACAACAGAAAGAAAAGAAAATCAAGAATGATAGATTAGGGTTCTGGTGCTTTGAAACCAAAGAAGAAGAAGAACCTTAATACAAAATTGGTGAACCCTAAGGATAGATTAGGGTTCTGGTGCTTTGAAACCAAAGAACCCTAATACAACAGCGGTGAACCCTAAGGATAGATTAGGGTTTTGGTGCTTTGAAACCAAAGAAGAAGAAGAACCCTAATACAACAACAGTGAACCCTAATAGAACAGCGGTTGACAACAGAAGGAAAAGAAAATCAAGAATGATAGATTAGGGTTCTGGTGCTTTGAAACCAAAGAAGAAGAAGAACCCTAATACAAAATCAGTGAACCCTAAGGATAGATTAGGGTTTTGGTGCTTTGAAACCAAAGAAGAAGAAGAACCCTAATACAACAACAGTGAACCCTAATAGAACAGCGGTTGACAACAGAAGGAAAAGAACAACAGAAGGAAAAGAAAATCAAGAATGATAGATTAGGGTTCTGGTGCTTTAAAACCAAAGAAGAAGAAGAACCCTAATACAAAATCGGTGAACCCTAAGGATAGATTAGGGTTTTGGTGCTTTGAAACCAAAGAAGAAGAAGAACTCTAATACAACAGCGGTGAACCCTAATACAACAGCGGTTGACAATAGAAGGAAAAAAAATCAAGAAGTATAGATTAGGGCAGAAGGAGCGATTGACAACAGAAGAAAAAGAAAATCAAGAAGGATAGATTAGGGTTCTAGTGCTTTGAAACCATAGAAGAAGAAGAACCCTAATACAACAGCGGTTGACAACAAAAGGAAAAGAAAATCAAGAAGGATAGATTAGGGCAGAAAGAGCAGTTGACAACAAAAGGAAAAGAAAATCAAGAAGGATAGATTAGGGTAGAAGAACCCTAATACAATAGCGGTTGGCAACAGAAGTTAAATAAAATCAAGAAGGATAGATTAGGGCAGAAGGAGTGGGAAAAGAAAATCAAGAAGGATAGATTAGGGCTGAAGGAGCGGTTGACAACAAAAGGAAAAGAAAATCAAGAAGGATAAATTAGGGTAGAAGAAAAAAAAAATCAAGAAGGATAGATTAGGGTAAAGAGGTGGATGTGAGAACTCAAAGGAAAGGAACTTCCATTAAAAGACAACAATAAAGCTTGATTAATTCCTTACCTCTCTTCTTATTTTATCAATTTTACATGATTGAAATGTGGGTTCCTCTGTTTCATTCAGCTTGTATGGAGAGCTAAACCTTATGGGGGAGGCATAAAGTTTATGTAGTTTAGGTGTAATTTTAAAGTTTTTGTAGTTTAGGTGTGATTTTAAAGTTTATGTAGTTTAGGTGTGATTTTAAAGTTTATGTAGTTTAGGTGTGATTTTAGTTTATTAAAAACTATCTCGTTAGTTGGCCATTTTAAATACATAATTCTTCTATTATTAGTAAGATGGAGGGAGCTCTTAATTTCTCAACAACAAATACTATAGCCTTTTTCTGTTGTTGTACAATTCATTTGAGTCACATTCAAGGTTTTTCTTACATAATAGATAGGATGGAATACCTTTCCTTTTTTTCATAGGATGAAGTACCTTTTCTTTTTTTCGGTCCTAGCATTTGCTTCTACGACAAGGTCAATAGCTTCACATATCAATTCAAATAGTGAATTCCAATAAAGATTTGATATTACAATAGAGGAGCTGTGATCATTGCTTGAAAAGTTGTCATGCATTATTTATAATAAAAAAAAAACAAAAAATTGTCTATTTGCCTCAAACAAACTGCAATACGATTTTTCAATTTTTGAGAAGTCCTTAATAAACCTCCTCTAGAACCGTGTATGGCATAAGAAACTTCTTACTCATTTCACTGAGGTGGTGGATTAAGTTTTTCAATAACTTCAATCTTGGCTCCATCCGTTTCTAATCCTCATTTTGAGAAATTGTGGCCTCGCACTATCCCGACCATGAAATGACACTTTTTCCAATTGAATACAAGATTCTTCGCTTCACACTTTTGCAAAACCTCCTCCAAATTTCACAAACAAGTTTCAAAAGATTCTCCAAAAATTGAGAAGTCATCCATGAATATCTCCATGAATGTTCGTACCATGTCTATAAAGATGGTTTTCATACATCGTTGAAATTTTTCTAGAGTATTACATAGTCCAAAGGGCATCCTTCTAAATGCCAAAATTCCATATGGGCATGTAAGTGTGGTCTTCTCTTGATCTTCTAGACTAATTGTAATTTAGTTGTATCCCAAATAACCATCTAAGAAGCAGTAATGTGATTTTCTAACAAGTCTATCAAGCATTTGATCAATGAATGGGAAAAATGGTCCTTGCATGTAGTTTTGTTCAATTTTTTGTAATCCACAAACTCTCTGTTCCTTTACTATTCTAGCGAGGATCAACTTATTGTTTTCATTTGCCATTACTGCTATCCCTCATTTCTTAAGATTACATTAAATAGGATTGACTTATCTGCTGTTTGCAATTGGATATATTATTTCAACATCTAACCACTTAATAATCTCTTGTAATAACAACCTCTTTCATCATTTGATTTAATGTCTTTGTTGATCAATAGACTTAAATTGTCCTCTCTCCAATTGAATCGTGTGCATACATAGTGAAGGAATAATTCTTTTTATATCCATCAATGTCCAACCTATTGTCCCCTTGTGCTTCTTTAACATTCCTAGGAGCATATCCTCTTAGGTCAAGGATAATGTTGCTGAGATGATGATGGGTAGTGTCTCCTTGTCATCTAAATACACATATTTAAGGTTTGGAGGTAGTGGTTTCAAATCCAGATGATGTGGTGTAACACCAAAATAAAAAAATAAATTAAAAAAAAAAATTGGCCCAAGCCGGAGGGGCAAATGTATCATTTGTCCCTTTGCCCCTCCACCTACTACAGGGTCCAAGTGGAACCCTAGAGGCCACCCAAACAAAAAAAAAAAAAAAAAAGGGAAGACTGGGAGAGGGTTTGGGGCAATTAAGGAGAAGTCGCCGAGACTTCGTTTAGAATCGAGGTGAGTACTTGGATATTTTCCGGATCCAAGACTAACCTTTATGAATTGGGACCTAATGTTTGAATACGTTCATCTAGGAAAGCTGACTTCGTGAAGAAACTTGGCAGAAAATCGGGAATCGTCCGAGACGGTAAGCGAAAATATGTGGCTCAAATCCCATTCTATGTTGAGGCTAAAATCATGAAAAAATACCAAGACATAGCCCTCAACACGATCTAGAACTTTATCGAAGAACCATATCGATCCGAGCTCTGGATCAAAAGATACGAAAATTAGAAAATGGTGGACCGAAAAAGGGCTGCGGATTGCAGGAGAGAGAGAAAAGAAAAAGAAAAAGAAAAAGAAAAAAAGGGCGGCGGGTGGCGGACCACGACTCGGCAAGGGACAGAGCGCTACTCGGCAGACATCGATATGATGGTATTGTTATAACACATACGGAAGTAATTTGGATCTTAGGCACTCTAAGTACATCAATTATAATAAATACACTAGCATGTACGTGAATAATTTGAAAAGACTATTTGTTGGAAAATGAATTAGCTAGCATGTTCGTAATTAAATCAAAATGCCGAATCATTGGTTTAACTGAATAACTAAATAAAATAGATAGACCCTTCTCTTCGTCTTAGGTCGACGGATCTTCTCCATTGAAAGATCCCCTATATGGATAATACACATTCCAGTTCAACGAGCCTAAATATATTGTATATATTTAGCGCATATTCCCTAATTTGAGTTCGAACACTTCAACTCACTCGTCACACTATTCTAAGGAGTCTAATATGAGCTAGCAAGGGGACCTAATGGATCTACAGATCATCGGCTCCAACGATCCGAGATTAACTGGCTAAACTCATTAACCTTTTAACCAACATTCGTTAACTACTAGAACACTCCACTATAGCCTAGTAGTTGCACTTCCCTCACTATAGATATAGTTCTGTCCATTTGATATAACCATGATTAGTAAGTCGATCCTTCATAGGTTGTTTGTAACCAAAGCTAGGTCAATTTACCGTTTTTACCCCTAAAGTTACTTCTTGTTCCTTAAGTTCATTGATCCTCTAATGAACAATTGGTTTGTGGTCCAACCACCAAACCGAATCCTTCTCGGGCCAATGAGAGGGTGGGGCCCCTTGTTCAAGACTTGGAGTCAGTACTTAAGGGAACAACCTCTCTCTACTATCCGTTAAAGTGGGTAGGAGTGAATTCTATCTTGCACCCTATGTCCTCAGCTATTCACCCAGTATTACCCTTGAAATGAGAGGCTTATTGAGTCGGCGAACTCGAGCCACTCTCACCCATGCAAATCTAAGGATAATTTCGAATAAACAAGAGTTCATAGTTAGCTCAGGATTAAGGTCTAGTTACCTAGGTCATCTAGTGAAAAATTAGTCTCAACAGTAAACGACATTATAAAGTGAGAGTGATTTTCTTCATGGTCCGATCTTATGCAATACTCATTGCATAGGACGCCCCCACTCACATGTCTCCACATGTACAACTTAGTGATCACATCGTTTATATCATATACAAAAGTGGGCCACATCCATAGTGTCCCAAGATAAAGTACTCAGCTTTATCCCTGTATTATAGATCATTTTGACTATATACTTGAACTTGATCCACTCTTATGTCTCTACATATAGTTCGAGTAATCATATTATAGCCAGAGTATTCTTAGTTTATTGAATTTAGATTAATGACCGTAAAATTTCCTTTATTCAATAATGATCTTTACTAAATAAACATCAATAATAATTTTATTAAAAATAGAATATGCTTTTCTTTACAATTTATGAGTTTTAGGATATAAAACCCAATGAACTTCCACTTGGACAAAAACTCTAGTGGAGTTTTATAGTGTTGAGTAGAGAGAAAGACAAATACAATCAACTAGGGCATCACGTACCCATGCATTTTCTCCCACTTGCCCTAGATTACATAACTTGTAGTCCTAGACTTACCAGATGCTGTTCAAATACTTTAGCCGTAAGGGGCTTCTTAAATGGGTCAACAATGTTGTGCTCTGAAGCTATCTGTGTGACGGTCACATCTCCTCGTTGCACATCTCCCTTATGAGTTGATATTTGCGCTCAACATGTATTCCTCACTAATGACTTCTTGGTTCTTTAGAATTTGCAAATGCTCCACTATTATCACAATAAAGAGTGATAGGCAGATGCATATTTGGAACAACTTCCAAATCAATTAAGAACTTCCTAAGCCATAAAGATTCTCTCGCTGCTTCACAAGCAACAACATACTCAGCCTCCATGGTAGAATCAGCAATGCAACCTTGCTTTATGCTTCTCCATATTATTGCTCCTCCGTTCATTGTGAAAACAGATCCCGATGTCGATTTCCTCGAATCGATATAGGTTTGAAAATCTGAGTCAGTGTATCCTATAAGGATCAAATCCTTAGCGTCGTACATTAGCATATAGTCCCTCGTTCTCCTAAGATACTTGAGGATATTTTTAACAGCAGTCCAATGAGCATGTCCTGGATTAGACTGATATCTGCTGATAATTCCTACAGCATAGCATATGTCGGGTCGGGTATACAACATGGCATACATCAGACTACCGACTACTGATGCATAGGGAATATGTCTCATATCCTCAACTTCTTGAGGTGTCTTAGGATTTTGTTCCTTCAACAAATGAATTTCGTACCTGAAAGGTAATAATCCTTTCTTGGAGTCCTGTATCTTATATCGAACTAATATTTTGTCGATGTATGATGCCTGAGACAATGCTAGTGTTTTGTTCTTGCGATTCCGAACAATTTAAATTCTAAGAACAAACTCTGAGCCTCTCCCAAATCTTTCATTTCGAATTGTGTTGCTAGCCAATGGTTAGTGTTAGTCAGAAATCCCACATCATTCCCAATGAGTAGGATATCGTCAATGTACAACACCAGAAAAACTACTGTAGAGTTGACTATCTTCTAATAAACCCAAGGTTCGTCAACATTCTGTTTAAAGCCATAAGATTTGATCGCAGTATCAAACCTTATATTCCAAGATCGAGATGCTTGTTTCAATCCATAAATGGATCTTTTAAGCTTGCAGACCTTTTGCTAGTGATCTTGTTCAATGAACCCCTCTGGTTGAGCCATATAGATACTCTCCTCAAGATTGTTGTTTAGAAAGGCAGTCTTGACATCCATTTACCAAATTTCATAATCATAAAATGTGGCAATGGACAAGAGTATTCTAATCGATTTAAGCATAGTCATGGGAGAGAAGGTTTCTTCATAGTCCACCCCTTCTCTTTGGGTATAACCCTTTGCTACAAGTCAAGCTTTAAAGGTCTGTATCTTACCAGCTTGGTTTCGTTTTCTCTTGTAGATCCATCTGCAACCAATAGGTTTTACCCCATCTGGTTGATCTACAAGATTCTAGACTGAATTGAAGTACATTTACTCCATTCAAGATTCATGGCTTTGATCCACTGATCTCTATCTTCATCATTCATTGCCTGTTTATAGGTGAATGGATCCTCAACGCCATGATCAGGTATGATGACCTGTACTTCTGCCAAACCAGAGTAACGATCGGGTTGAGTTATAACCCTCCCACTACGTCGAGGCATTCTCAACTCTTGAGAAGGATGTGATTGACCAGAAGTGCGAGCTCCATCAACAACTCTTGTTGAAGGACCAACCTGATCAACAACTCTTGTTGTTTTATATATACCTATACTGCCGCGTCTGAATATCATTTGTAAAGAAAGGAAAAAAAGAACGAGGAGAAATTGAAATAACGAGTAAAAGAAATAAAAAAGGGGTGCAGCACAAGTACTTCCCAAGTGGTCACCCAAATTAGTACTACTCTCGCTCAAGCACGCTTAACTGTGGAGTTTGATGGGATCCGGTGCATTAGTGCTGGTATGATCGCATGAGCCATGCAATGTGCACAAATTGCATTTAGCGCATGCGGGGCGGCATGATCTAGGCGACCGTGGGTGCACGCACGTGTTAAGGGGAATGAAGCATTTCTTATAAGGGTGTGGAAACGAATCGCTAGTAGATGTGTTTTAAAACTGTGAGACTGATGACGATGCGTAACGGGCCAAAATGGACAATATCTACTAGCGATGGCCTTGAGTTGTTACAAATGGTATCAGAGCTAGACACTGAGTAGCGTGCTAGCGAGGACACTTGACCTCCAAGAGGGGTAGATTGTGAGATCCCACATCGATTGAAGAGGGGAACGAAACATTTCATCATGCCTATATATAAATTAGGACCTAATGAGATTTTCCAACCTTCTCGCAAATCTAGCAAAGTACATTCAACCTATCATGTTAGAGTCCCAAGATTAAATTCAGTATAATAGAAGTCCAAAACATGCCATTGAGCCAAATCATTAAATATTCCATTTCTTACGCTTGGTTGTCCAATTTCATGTTGTTTACTTAGTTTAACCCTCCTGTCCATGTCACTCATCCCAATGTCAAGTATTTGTGAGGTGTGACCACTAACTACTCCCAACTATTAAGCGGCTAGGACAACCATTATGAGAAATATCGCTTGATATTGGTCAACTGTTAGGGTGACTCACTAATAGACCAAATATGCATCTCAACTGAGAGAGGGGGCGATCCTTGTGCTTGCCAAGCTACTACCCTCATGTGATTCTTCACCCTTGTAGACGAGTTCCCGATCAAGGGATAGTTGGGGATCCCTTAGTCGTACCCAAGTAAGGTCTTTATATGGTGCATTGTACTTCAAGGCACGACTTGCTCATCCACAGTGGCCATACAACTTGCGAGAAGTGACCCCTATATCTATCATCACCATATAGACCTCTATCCCTCCTTGTAAATGAGTTCATGATTCGGAGTGAGCTGGCGAGCCCACTAATTGTTCTTGTATGGTAAGTTGTTCCTCTACTCAACTCTAGATGCTAAGACACGGGTCGACTTTGGTATAACTTGTATTCACACTCTAAAATCGGACATCTAGGTTTGTTTGTGGTAACATAGCCTTTTCACCCCTCATGAGCTAATAAGAAAATCATTCAAATCTATAATATCATTAAGGGTCTTGCGCGCCCCTAGTTGTACTAAACCCTTGAGAATTGAGGGGAGTTACCCCGAGCAACTTGTATGTATTGATCTAGGGTTTCGAATTGCTCATCACACCCTAGTGCACATTTATGGTCCGAAATTTTGGAATAGTGTCGTCTCTTAACTAACCATCCTTAGGGGTCAAGGTTTGACCCTAGGTTCACATATATAGCCTAGGTAGAGAAATTCATGTTAGCAAAAATTAATAGTAGGTCATGAGGCTTTAGATGCAACTTTAAGTGCAAATTTTTTGTATTTAATAGATTAAAGCATCCATAATTCCCTCTATTCACGCTATTCTAAATCGATCCTACATATAAACTTATATAGAATAGTCTAAAATGAGCAGTTACTGAGTTTGAGATGTTTGGGTGCTCAGTTTTCCAGTTTTTGGAAGTTTGAATCCTCTCGTATGTCTCAAGTGGGTCCTAAAATGAGTCCAGAGAACAAAATTGGTGAAAAAGTCTTGGAAAATAGATTTTGAAAGGTTATAGAACATGAAAAACTACTAATTGGCTGCCTGTGAACCTTGTCAATTTTGAATGGGGAAATGCCCTATTTTCTCACACTTTCTCATCTCATCGTCATAGTTTCAAACCCTTTTTCGACAACGAGCTCGGTTGGTAGAGAGTATATGAATTTGACCTTTCGAGTCTATTTGATAAAATATGGAATAACATCCTAACTGGTGAACCTTTATAAGACCTTTTCTCTTGGGTCGAGGTGCTACCTTATAAGACTTTTTCATTAGTGGGGACATTATGGTTTGTGCTTGTCTGCTCTCATCCCCATGGGATGCTAGCTGATGAACCCTACCCATAGGACCATCTAGCCACCTAAGATTGTGGGAGCGACCCCCTGTGCTTGCCAACTACTAAGACTATCCGCGTAATCCTACGTCCCTTAATAGGATGGATGTGTTATGTAGGGTAATCCAATTGAATTTTTGTCCTTCTTGGACGTCATGGAGGTCACTAGTTCTTAAGGGTTGGGCAGTTTAAATAAAATAAAAAATTAATGTGATAAAATTTAAAATCAAAATAAAGACAAGAACCAAGGCCATCATTAAAGTTAAAATAAAATCCAATTAAGGTTTGAGATATAATTATTACGAACAAAAAAAAAGGTTTGAGATATAATTACAAAACAAAATAGAAAATATTCAAATACAAAAATGGACTAATGATCTACAGAGACCCCCTCTATGACCGCACCTCAAACGCTTCTCCACCTCGACCGACAACCTTCAAACACATGAAAAAAGAAAGAAAAATGGGTGAGTATATAAATATACCCAGTAAGGAACCTACTCATACGCTCTCATTGCATCTTTGATCATGCATAAGACCACATGCTTTACTCTAGACTCTAGGTGTACTGTTATTATTGTGCGCAATCTTGGTTAGCTAGCTTAGCCTACGCAACAGTAACCAGTATTTGAGGTGAGGTGCTACCTCACCTAACCTTGCACCAAGTGGGGGACAACATGGTGAGTGCTAGCTTGCTCGTCATCCATGAGGGGTTAGCTGGTGAACTCATCCCACAAGCCATGAAGTCGCCCAAGGGTGAGGACATTACCCCCCGATATATGCTAGCTCCAGTAGTTACCCACATGATTAATGTCCTCCCGTTGGACGAACTCTCCATGCAGGATAACCACTAACTACTAGCGTGATCAACATCCAAGCACAGAAAAGATACACTATGCAGAGTAATCAACCAAACCAATGAGTAACACAAATCTAACCAGCCTCACATCTACCTCGATGGTACCGTATCGGAGTGGAAAGAGAAATGGAAGCTCATTAGTACTATACTAGTTACTATCGGCTTTGGAGGCTACCATTATCATTCTTAAATGTCGTGGAGGTCTACTAGATTTTTATGGACATCTAGGTGGCTTAAATCACATCTCTCATTTCCAGGACATTCAGAGTTAGCTCCTTGGACTAAAACAATCTCTGAATGCAAACGGGTAAGCTTCTGATAGCTTATGATCCTAGGTTGCAAGATCTACTGAAAACATATTGATTTGTAGACCACACTCTATGCATCATGTTAAACATGACATTGGGACATGTGTCATGTTTGCTACTCTATGCATCATGTTAACTTGCAACCCACGTAGCATCATGTTAAACATGACGATCATTTTTTCTTTTCATCATTTACACATCCATACTCATCATAAGAGGATAATGTCTCGATGCATCTGACATACAATAATAAATGAGGTCTCAATATTTTTCACATTAATTAAATCATACAAGAACCCTTCCAATTTCTTTCTCCATATCATATCATTTTATAGCATAGTCTTCAAAGCATTGCTTTCAGGGTTGTGTATCATGTCAAAACATTTTATTATGTATCATTCATATCATACATCGTGTTATATCATGTCATGCAACAACCATATCATCTCACTTATCTTATCATAACATGTATTATTGTTAAGGATATTTAGTACTAAATTATAATTGACAATATATATCATATTTGATATTTTATTATAGGCAAATATCTTCTTACCATAGGTATCTTTCCATATATTTCATTATCAAACATATTATAAACACATCACACATATCAAACATTTGACACGTACAAAGACACTGGACACATGTAATCATACATAAAACAAACTTTTAACAATGACGATAGTAAAACCACTTATTTTGATGGTCTTAGCTGAAGTTCTATCTAACTCCAAATTAGCTTACTTTTATCCCACGAACTCGTTCCCAATGATGAAAAGTATAAAGTTATGTAGTGTAGTAGTCATCATGTGATGGCCATTTAGTAAATTTAATATTCATTTCGAAAAAGGTATCATGTAATTATAACTCTATAATTAGTGTCTAAACAATATAGTTTACCCGCTACCAATTTCTTTTAAAAAGTATGAGCTGGAGTTTTCTTGTGGTATCTGAGTAGGGGTGAAATACAATAATAAATTAAATTTACACTACATTTACCGGTTTTGATACAATGGAGTTTGATTAGTAAGAGCCGGTTAGTAGTGCTTAGTATAAACTTTAAACTTAAGCATACTTAACAGGAACATTCCTATGTTGTGCACTCTTTTTTTCTTAAAAATAAATAAATAAATAAATCTACAACCCATTTGAATGCATACAGAACACGAACACGGTGAGGAATCATATTAATTCTAGGAACAACTTGAGTAGCGCAAATTAAGTATGCAATATGTCTAAATCATAAAAGAATGTTGACTATGTCCGAGTGACAAATCTTAATTCCAAATTTATGTCTAAGGTTGTCATAGTCAAATTAAAAAAAAAAAAAAAAGAAAGAAACAAATTGGTGGGCTTCCACGGCTTGGTTTGACATCAATTGGCTCGATTTGATTGTTTTGTACGGTTCCAGAAGCATTTTCTACTCAACGGAGACCAAAAAAGGTTACTATAACTATGATTTTTTACCGTTTATAATATTTAACATGGTTTAGAATTGCTTTTAAGAAGAGTAAGTGATGTTGACATATGGATAGATTCTAGGCTCAATTTATGTATGAATGAGATATTGTAGGTGAAATTGGATTATGTGAGCTTAATTTAGGAACATTCAACCAAAGCAAACTTATGAACATAAATAACATGAATAACATATAATCTGTGGCATATTGACCGGTTATTATTTGTATTCTAATAATTGTTGTGATGTATGTACTTCTGTTTATTGAGTCGTGTTCTATATTAATAGGATCACATTGTGCCCTATGAAATACCACAGCGTACCATGTGTGATAACATGAATAAAATATCAGGAATATATATGCATGTCTTATAGAAAATTTATGTCATTATAAGTAATGAAGTATTATGTAACGACCTTAATTTTCTATTAACCTAAAGTCTACATGCATGATGTAGCTATCCTATTCAAGTTCCATGGTATTTAATTGTGATGTCATCGTCAATCGTATATGGGTGTTAGGATCGATATCAGTCGTTAGCTCTGATACCAGTTGTTAGGATCGCACAACAACGCACACACTCGATCTAGATGAACACAAAGAAAAGGATAGAGAAAATTGCAAGGAGAACTCTAGCTAAAAGGATTTCTTTGTATTGATGACTTCACGTATGTACAGAGAGAATTACAGAGAAAAGTACATTTTCAAAGCTCTACCGGACCAGATATATATATGGTATAGTTTACTATATATAGCTTTACCAGATTTAGTCATCTACTATATATAACTATTTACCATATATAGCTTTACCGGATATAGCTTTACCATATATAGCTTTACTATATATAGCTTACCAAATATAGCTTTACCGGATATAACCGTTGACCAAGCTATAAATAAGTATCAGGCTCCATAGCCTAACAATTCTCCCACTTGGAGACTGATCTAGTCAACCAAGAATTTCACTCTCAGACGACCATGAGCATCTTCACTAAACCATACCAATTGAGGTTTCGCACAACCTCAATATTCCAACATCAACACATTTTGTCAACATGTTTGCTGGATTCTTTGCACCCTCTATCTTCTCAAAAAACATCACCATCTTCAACCAACCTCCGAGTGAAATGGTATCGCCTTCTGTATTTTGAATGATAGACTAGGTTCCTCGCCAACAGCATGAGTCTCAGGAGTTTCTTGAGTATATGCTACAACATCACTTTGTGAATCTTTGAGCAACTCAACATCAACTCCCATTTGCTTCACCTCTGGTGTTTCAGCAAGGGTCTCAGGAGTTTCATGAGTATCCGCTACAACATCACTCTGTGAATCTTTGAGCAACTCAACATCAACTCCCACTTGCTTCACCTCTGGTTTCTCAGCAAGAGTCTCAGGAGTTTCATGAGTATCCGCTACAACATCACTCTATGAATCTTTGAGCAACTCAACATCAACTCCCACTTGCTTCACGTCTGGTTTCTCAGCAAGAGTCTCAGGAGTTTCATGAGTATCCGCTACAACATCACTCTGTGAATCTTTGAGCAACTCAACATCAACTCCCAGTTGCTTCACCTATGATTTCTTAGCAAGAGTCTTAGGAGTTTCATGAGTATCCGCCACAACATCACTCTGTGAATCTTTTAGCAACTCAACCTCAACTCCCACTTGCTTCACCTCTGATTTCTCAGCAAGAATCTCAGGAGTTTCTTGAGTATCTGCTACAACATCACTCTATGAATCTTTGAGCAACTCAACATCAACTCCCACTTGCTTCACCTCTAGTGTTTCAACAAGGGTCTCAGGAGTTTCAGCGACGCTTCCGGCCGACGCAACCCCCTCTGGAGTTTTAACGACGCTTCTGGTAACCCCCTCTGGAGTTTCAGCGATGCTTCCGGCCGATGCAACCCCCTTTGGAGCTTTAGAGACGCTTCCAACCGACGCAACCCTCTCTGGAGCTTCAGCGACGCTTCCGACCGACGCAACCCCCTCTGGAGCTTCAGCGACGCTTCCGGACGATGCAACCCCCTCTGGAGCTTCAGCGACGCTTCCGGACGATGCAACCCCCTCTGGAGCTTCAGCGACGCTTCCGGACGACGCAACCCCCTCTAGAGCTTCAGCGACGCTTCCGGACGACGCAACCTCCTCTGGAGCTTCAGCGACGCTTCCGGACGACGCAACCCCCTCTGGAGCTTCAGCGACGCTTCCGGACGATGCAACCCCCTCTGGAGCTTCAGCAATGCTTCCGGACGACGCAACCCCCTCTGGAGCTTCAATGACGCTTCCGGACGACGCAACCCCCTCTGGAGCTTCAACGACGCTTCCAGACGACGCAACCTGCTCTGGAGTTTCAGCGACGCTTCCGACCGACGCAACCTCCTCTAGAGTTTCAGCAACGCTTCCGAACGATGCAACCCCCTCTGGAGCTTCAGCGACGCTTCTGGTAACCCCCTCTAGAGTTTCAGCGATGCTTCCGGCCGACGCAACCCCCTTTGGAACTTTAGCGACGCTTCCGACCGACGCAACCCCCTCTAGAGCTTCAGCGACGCTTCCAGACGACGCAACCCCCTCTAGAGCTTCAGCGACGCTTCCGGACGACGCAACCCCCTCTGGAGCTTCAGCGACGCTTCCGGACGACGCAACCCCCTCTAGAGCTTCAGCGACGCTTCCGGACGACGCAACCCCCTCTGGAGCTTCAACGACGCTTCCAGACGACGCAACCTGCTCTGGAGTTTCAGCGATGCTTCCGGACGACGCAACCCCCTCTGGAGCTTCAGCGACGCTTCTGGTAACCCCCTTTAGAGTTTCAGCGATGCTTCCGGCCGACGCAACCCCCTTTGGAGCTTTAGCGACGCTTCCGACCGACGCAACCCCCTCTAGAGCTTCAGCGACGCTTCCAGACGACGCAACCCCCTCTAGAGCTTCAGCGACGCTTCCGGACGACGCAACCCCCTCCGGAGCTTCAGCGACGCTTCCGGACGATGTAACCCCCTCTAGAGCTTCAGCGACGCTTCCAGACGACGCAACTCCCTCTGGAACTTCAGCAATGCTTCTGTCCGGACGACGCAACCCCCTCTGGAGCTTCAGCGACGCTTCTGTACGACGCAGCCCCCTCTAGAGCTTCAGCGACGCTTCCGGACGACGCAACCCCCTCTGGAGCTTCAGCGACGCTTCTGGACGACGCAACCCTCTCTTCCGGGGTTTCAGCAATGCTAACGATCGAGGGAGCTCCCTCCGGTACTTTTCTTCAATTCTCTAACAGTCTTTGTGAAGCTAACTCGTTTATGTTTGCTCATAACGCAGTTCTCACAAGGACTTATAACAATCTCCGCATCAAAATACACCTTGTTCATAGCCAACGGTTTTTCGTACATATTCGACAGAGTCTTCAACAGACCTGACGTTGTCTTCTCCTTGATAATGTTGAATGCCACGTTTCTGGATAGCGTCAACCGGATCAGCTCTAAGGCTTGTCGATCCTTGAGCTTTCACTTTTCCGTGGTCATGGTATCCGGCTTCACCCCCAACAGAGGTTCGCGAAGATCTTTCTGGTACAGATAATCTTCAATCTGCATCTTCCAGAAACCGAAATCGGATCCATCGAACTTCTCAATTCCAATCTTTGAACTTTCCATCTTCATAGATCGTGGTGAATTTCGCCTAGCTCTGACTTCAGCCTGGCTCTGACTTCTGCCTGGCTCTGTCTTCCGTCTGGCTCTGGCTCTGATACCAGTTGTTAGGATCGATATCAGTCGTTAGCTCTGATACCAGTTGTTAGGATCGCACAACAACGCACACACTCGATCTAGATGAACACAAAGAAAAGGATAGAGAAAATTGCAAGGAGAACTCTGGCTAAAAGGATTTCTTTGTATTGATGACTTCATGTATGTACAGAGAGAATTACAGAGAAAAGTACATTTTCAAAGCTCTACCGGACCAGATATATATATGGTATAGTTTACTATATATAGCTTTACCAGATTTAGCCATCTACTATATATAACTATTTACCATATATAGCTTTACCGGATATAGCTTTACCATAGTTAGCTTTACTATATATAGCTTACCAAATATAGCTTTACCGGATATAACCGTTGACCAAGCTATAAATAAGTATCAGGCTCCATAGCCTAACAATGGGTGTCTTGCCTTTGCCTGAAATATAGAAGTAGCACATGACTTGAGTATTTTAAGATATACTTAGTAAGTATCCCCAATGTTGGGGTTAGTGAATGCAAACATATGCAATCATGATTAACGATCTATGATTTAAAATCATCGTAGAGGTGACCTCTAGTTTGGATAAATTGGATGTGTATTACTTCCCTACACACTCCCCACACATGCAAGCATGAGCTCACCAGGCGTGTTTACACACTCCCTGGATCTGCATGGTCGAGCTAGTTGACAGTAGTTAGACATTCAAAGGTACAACAAACTCTCAATTATCATGCAGGAGATGTTCATCATCATAGTGTATGCATTTGCACTCATCATGAAAAGGAAAGTATCCTGATGTAAATGTACATACAATATGCATGAAGTCCCTATGCTTTTCATCTTAAATCATTCATGCGACACAACCCCAGACATCCTTCACATATTACTCTAGGTAACATGCATGCATGAGCTTTCATACATTCATCATTCATACCATTGCTTAGGGGTTGTATCAGAAAACTCCTTATTATCAAAATGCAACACTACATTTCATACATACACATCATCGTAACATGAGATATCATCATACTATGTCATATTATCATCATACATCTCATGTCATCATGTCACAATGCATAATCATCATAATTATCATAGCATCGTAATACATCACATAACCATAACATCATATCATCATCATAACACATCATAATATCATAGCAAATCTCATCATCATAACATCATAGTATCATCATAACACATCATAATATCATATCAACATACATGACACGTGCAAGAGACACTAGACACGTGTCATTATACGTAAAACAAGTCTTTCGATTGAATCGATAGTAGGACCACTTAATTGGTTGACCTTAGCCAAAGTTCTCCTTCAAATTTAGCTTGGTTTTTTCCTTCGAATTTATTCTATCTTTGGTTGAGGCTTCACCTATTTGAATATTCGCTCAATAACCTTAGTAAAAGTTGAACTCCTAACTTAATTTAATTTAAAACTAGGAAAAACGACTTGCCTTAGATCAAAATCAACTCAGGGAGGGTCCAAAACATAGGGAATGATGTCCAAATATAAGATCTAATTCAAATTTGAAACATGGAACCAAGTCGTAGCTGGAGCCTAGCCAAGCTGAACGAGCCCGGTGAGCCGATGGAGTTGACACACAACACACACATGTAGGGGCTAGAGTGCGTGCCATTTGTCAGTGGTTGCACGTTTTAAGAGCGCAGGCGCGATAGGTGCACATGGGTCGAGGGTTGTTTGGGTTTCAGTTTCTCACTGGATCGTGGGCTGTTGGAGGTAGGTATCCGACTTGGATCCGAGTCCGATGGATCTCATCTTCCTCACCTGATTTCTTTAAAAATCTCGATTTCATCTCTCTTTCCGCACATTTTCGACACTTCCCTTCCATCGTCCCTCCATCCAAATCCGGCAACCTTAAGTCTCTATCCACTTCTCCTTCACACCCAAGGCTATGGGGCATTCGTGTAACATGAAATAGAGGAGCATGACATCACCATTTATTTGAAAATAAATAGTTCTCCTTACTGACGATGAGACTACGTTGAAACCATGATAGAAAGGCGTCGTTCTGCTTACCGTGGTGTGTTATGAGTCATTTTTGTTTCTACTTTGGTGTCATGTCCTTTGTATCGTGCTAACGCAAAGTTCCTTAATCATACCAGTTGTTTCAGTCGGATGGAGAATCGCTCATCTACTGTTACCTTCTCTTAGTGTCTCATGCTCTCAGATAGCACGAAACTATTGACCAGGTAGAGATGTGAAACTCAAATTTGATTTTTAATTTTTAAAAATTCGATTTGATTTGAGTTTTGACTTTCAAGACTTAGATGACACCAGTAGCACTATGGAGTTTTTTTTTTTTTTTTTAAATTTTTAAATCGAGATGTGAAACTCAAATTTATGGAATTCGGAAGAACTGCATGACGAAAGTACGAGTACGTTATAGATATGTCTAAAGATAGACGCACCAGTGGTCTAGTGGTAGAATAGTACCCTGCCACAATACAGACCCGAGTTTTATTCTCGGCTGATGCATCTTGAAGATTAACAATGATGAAATTAGTGCTTCATGTTAGAACTTGGGCTTCTCACGATATCATCTAATATATAGATGACACGAGTAGCACTATCGAGCTTTATTTTATTTTTATTCTTTTAATTCGAGCGGTGAAACTCAAATTAGTGGAATTCGGAAGAACTTCATGACGAAAATACGAGTACGTTATGGATATGTCTAAAGGTAGAAGCACTAAGGGTCTAGTGGTAGAATAGTACCTTGCCACGGTACAGACTCGAGTTTAATTCTCGCTTGGTGCATCTCAACAATCAACTATGATGAAATCAGTGCTTAATGCGAGAACATGGTTTTTTTTTTTTAAAGAATTCGGAAGAAATGCATGATGAAAATATGAGTACGTTATGGATATGTCTAAAGGTAGACACAACAGCTGTCTAGTGGTAGAATAGTACCCTGCCACGGTACTGACCCGAGTTTTATTCTCGGCTGATGCATCTTGAAGATTAACAATGATGAAATTAGTGCTTCATGTTAGAACTTGGATTTGTTACAATATCATCTAATATATAGATGACACGAGTAGCACTGTCGAGCTTTATTTTCTTTTTTTCTTTTTTTTTTTTTTTTTTTTTTTTTTTTAATTCGAGAAATGAAACTCAAACTTATGGAATTTGGAAGAACTGAATGACGAAAATACGAGTACGTTATGGATAATACCCTACCCTGCCACAAAAATACGAGTACGTTATGGTGAAGCACCAGTGGTCTAGTTGTAGAATAATACCCTGCCACGGTATAAACTTGAGTTTGATTCTCAACTAGTGCATCTTGAAGACCAACTATGATAAAATATAATTTATAGATGACATGAGTAGCACTATCGAGCTTTATTTTCTTTTTCTTTCCTTTTTTTTTTTTTTAATTCGAGAGGTGAGAAACTCAAATTTATGGAATTTGGAAGAACTACATGACAAAAATACGAGTAAGTTATGGATATGTCTAAAGGTAGAAGCACTAGTGGTCTAGTGGTAGAATAGTACCTTGCTATGGTATAAACCTGAGTTTGATTCTCGGCTGGTGCATCTTGGAGATCAGCTATGATGAAATTAGTGCTTAATGTGTGAACTTGGGTTTTGCATGATAACATCTAATATATAGATGACATGAGGAGCACTATTGAACTTTATTTTTTCTTTTTGTTTTTTTTTTTTAATTCGAGGGGTGAAACTCAAATTTATGGAATTCGGAAGAATTGCATGACAAAAATACGAGAACGTTATGGATATGTCTAAAGGTAGAAGCACTAGTGGTCTAGTGGTAGAATAGTGCCCTACCACTGTACTTACTCGAGTTTGATTCTCGGATATCATCTAATATATAGATGATAAGAGTAGCACTATCATGCTTTTTTTTTTCTTCTTTTTTTTCAGATCAAGAGGTGAAACTCAAATTTATGTCATTCGGAAGAACTGCATGACGAAAATACGATGTAACACCCGCTCATCGTCAACGCGATTCAAAGGAGCTACCACTGATATCGATAATAAACTCCGACAAGCTTTTTTTTTTTCTTTTTTTTTTAGATCGAGAGGTGAAACTCAAATTTCTGCCATTCAGAAGAACTACATGACGAAAATATGATGTAACACCCGCTCATCGTCAACGGGATTCACAAGAGCTACCATTGACATCGATAATAAACTCCGACAACCAATCATAAATTTCAAAAATATTTCCAACAACATCCAGTAAAACATTTAAAACCAGTACTAGTTAAAACTTAAAACAACCGAAGTAGATTCTTGTGAGCGAAAGCATAAGTACACAAAACAGACACAGACATGGATTCCCAATAGTCTCTAGCCCGCTGGTCTCGTACTCGTTCTCGGTTGGCCTGCATCAACTAAATCTGGAAAGAAAAGTAAAATAATTTTGATGAGTAATTAAATTACCCATGAAGTAGCCAACTTATCTTTCTTGAGTTCATAACTAATCTTTCCAAGTGTTTTTAAGTTTTATTCGCCATTGACTCCAAGTTTCTCTTACTAGGGTCATCTGTTCATTAATGAGGTATCTCAGCTACCTCAAGCTTAGGTTACTGACTCTCTCTCAATATGCTTATCTAGGATTTTCATACTCATATGTTAGACTCGCTCTCGGTCAAATACGGTCCGTCTACTAATTTCTCTAGTGGTCTGTTTATCTCATATACCAATGGTCAGGAGTACTCATGCTCCCTGACTTAGCACTCAGCGCGTTGGTCAGGAACTCCGCGGGAATTAGTAGACTACAATACTCAACAATCTATAAGCATATCTTAGAGTCATAACCTTTCCATTAACATGCTTAGCATACTCACATCAGATGCATGCTTTCATACGTTTATAATGTTCTAATGGTGTTAATATAACACATGCAGAAGCAATTTGGATCTTAGACACTTTTAGAACATCAATTATAGTAAATAACTAGCATGTTCATAAGTATTAAAACTTAATGAGTTTAAATACAAACCTTTTGTAGTTCAAACTCCTTTTTCCTTACGAACCGGTTTCGAACCACCACTAGTATCTTCTCCACTATCCTCCAGCCTTAGAACGGGATTGTGGAATCCGGTGAGTGACTGAACTTGGCAGGGATTTTGTATATGTGAAGAGAGTGTTTGTTAGAGGTTTTTCTCAAGGTTTTTCACCAAGAAGAAGAAGACCTTCCATGTACCATGATCAATCTATTTAAAGAGTCATGTTTGCATGTTCATGCAAATTTGAGATCACCAAATTTTGACACTTAAAATTCCACTAAAATGTTTGGGATTATGTGGCAAGCATACATGTTTGAGTTAACCAAATTTTGACACTCAAAATTCCACTCAAACTTGTGGGGTTTATTTGGCAAGCATGCAAGTTTGGTTAAACCAAATTTTGACACCTCAAAATTTCACTATGCATGGATTTTTCCATTAAATGAAGTCAACATTTTGACTTTCTTCATTTTAATTCATCAATTCATTTGAATAATGAATTTCAAATTAAAGTAACATTAAATGATTAATTAAACTATTTAATTAATATTTAATATTAATTTAAATGTCAATCCCAATCAATTCCGACACATAATTGATTAAGATATTTAAGTCTTATTTAAATATATCAGATTCTCTCTTTTTGTTTAATTCGTAAATAAAACAAAATTGCGGTTAAATATATCGTATATATGTAACGTATATTCCCTAATTTGAATTCGAACACTTCGAACTCACTCGTCACACTGTTCTATGGTTTAGTTCGATATGAGCTAGCAGAGGGACCTAATGGACCTATAGATCATGGGCTCCAACGATCCAAGATTAACCGGCTAAACTCATTAACCTTGTTAACCAACATTCGTTAACTACTAGGACACTCCACTATAGCCTAGTAGTTGCACTCCCCTCACTATAGATATATTTTTGTCCATTTGATATAACCATGATTAGTAAGTCGATCCTTCACAGGTTGTTCGTAACTAGAGCTAGGTCAATTTACCGTTTTACCCTTGAAGTTACTTCTTGTTTCTTATGTCTCACTGATCCTTTAATGAACAATTGGTTTGTGGTCCAACCAGTAAACCGAATCCCTCTCAGGCCAATGAGAGGGTGGGGCCCCTTGTTCAAGACCTGGAGTCAGTGCTTAAGGGAACTACCTCTCTTCTATCCCTAAATGTGGGTAGGAGTGAATTCCATCTTGCACCCCATGTCCCCAGCCATTCACCCAGTCTTACCCCTGAAATGAGAGGCCTATTGAGTCGGCGAACTAGAGCCACTCTCACCCATGCAAATCTAAGGATAATTCCTAATAAACAGGAGTTCATGGTTAGCTCAGGATTAAAACCGAGTTACCTAGGTTATCGAATAAAAAGAAAATCAGTCTCAACAGTAAACGACATTATAAAGTGAGAGTGGTTTTCTTCATGGTCCGATCTTATGCAATACTCATTGCATAGGACGCCCCCACTCACATGTCTCCACATGTACAATTTAGTGATCACATTGTTTATATCATATACAAAAGTGGGCCGCATCCATAGTGTTCCCAGAATAAGGTACTCAGCCTTATCCTTATACTATAGATCATTTTGATATATACTTGAACTTGATCCACTCTTATGTCTCTACATATAGTTCAAGTAATCATACTATAGCCAGAGTGTTCTTAGTTTATTGGATTTAGATTAATGATCGTAAAGCTCACTTTATTCAATAACAGTCTTTACTGAATAAACAACAATAATAACTTCATTGAAAATAGAATATGTTTTTGTTTACAAACTATGAGTTTTAGGACATAAAACCCAACAATAGTGTTCTTAGTTATCGGCGTTTTGGTCAAGAATATACCAACTCTTAGTATTTCTTCGTAAGTGTGACCCGCCATTTTCAGACCTCATAGATCGGTCCCAAGAATGCTATCGAATGAAAAAGCCAAAGTTGGGAACGGATGTAAGAAATCCTATCCATTTCTAGAGTTTGCGTTGTTTCGACTCCCATGTTACGACCCTCCGAATGGGTAGTTGCTCTAGAGCAACATGCAGGTGGAACATGAGAATCTCACGGTGCAACCTAGTGGTGGAGACCATAGGACGTATTTGATATACTTCCTTCTCCCACTAACTATAAATACTTTCTGTATTCACCTTGTTATTGACTCATGCAAATACCTTCCGAATGGAGGACGCTCCCAGGGCGACACGAGGCCGAGCATGAATCTCACTGTGTGAATTTTACAGAAAGCGTGAAAAGACAACGATGTATCTTATACACCTTTTTCCTCCCACTAAGTATTTTAGATGGTTGGGTATACTCATTACTTAAGTATATTTCGGGTAATTAAATATAACTTAAGTCTAGGTGATTTTTCTAAATCTTACATCACTTAAGCATGCTCATAAAACTGGGCTAACTAAGCTCAAGTACTGGTCCGATCTCCAGGTAGTAGGTGTTCCGTAAACCGTCAACTTAAGTACCTCCAGCCTTAGACAAGATCGTGCCAGGTGAGCTTTCTTGTGAGCACAATTTTACAAGACATCGACCTATTTTAACGTCTATCTCCTCCTTCTTTCGGATCCGCCTCTTTCCCGTGCAAGCACCGGCGAGATTTCTACGGCTTCTTACCGCCTTTGCGGCTGGAGGGCCCATTACTCTCGCCGGTGTCGTCACGGAGCTTTAGGCGTGTAAGCCATTCCTCCTTAGTGAGGAGTAGACGACCCTCCTTGTCAACAGCTGAAATGATATTTTTCTTCCGCTGCTCGACGTTACGCAGTCTTCCGGTCACCTCTTCCACCGTTAGGTCATTCACGTCAAGCAATGTCTCGATTGAAATTGCAACTCGCTCAAGGTGATCGGGGACGACCTCCAGCATCTTCTTCACGATTTCTGTCTCGCTGATGCTGCCACCGAGTGTGGTGATGCTGTTGGCGAGCCCGTGATTCGCATTGAAAAATCATCGAATGATTCGCCGTCCTCTCCTTCCGCAGCTACCAGCATCTCTGGGGGCACAGATCGTAATATGGCGGCGAACGCCAGTCGATCCTCCCGATACTCAATCGTTTCTCCTTCCTCTGGATCGAAAGCGTGCCATACCCTTGCGCCTGTAGGTTGACGCGCATCAACAAGGTCCACTCGTTATAGTTAAGCGTGCTTGGGCGAGAGTAGTACTAAGTTGGGTGACCAGTTGGGAAGTCCTCGTGTTGCACCCCTTTTTTATTTCTTATTTCTTTTGCTCGTTATTTCAATTTCTCCCCGTTCTTTTCTTCCTTTCTTTACAAATGGCAACCTCCCCCGCTCGCACGCTCACGCCCATCGCGTTTCTTCTCCCCGACGTGTCCGCACGGGCCCCGCCGACCGTTCCGAGCACGTGCGTGCACCCACCGTCGCCTCGATCATGCCGCCCCGCATGCGTTAAATACAATTTGTGCGCATTGCATGTCGGGTGCGATTATACCAGCACTAATGCACCGGATCCCATCAGAACTCCGCAGTCAAGCGTGCTTGGGCGAGAGTAGTACTAAGTTGGGTGACCACTTGGGAAGTCCTCGTGTTGCACCCTTTTTTATTTCTTATTTCTTTTGCTCGTTATTTCAATTTCTCCCCGTTCTTTTCTTCCTTTCTTTACAAATGGCAACCTCCCCCGCTCGCACGCTCACGCCCATCGCGTTTCTTCTCCCCGACGTGTCCGCGCGGGCCCCGCCGACCGTTCCGAGCACGTGCGTGCACCCACCGTCGCCTCGATCATGCCGCCCCGCATGCGTTAAATACAATTTGTGCGCATTGCATGTCGGGTGCGATCATACCAGCACTAATGCACCGGATCCCATCAGAACTCCGCAGTTAAGCGTGCTTGGGCGAGAGTAGTACTAAGTTGGGTGACCACTTGGGAAGTCCTCGTGTTGCACCCCTTTTTTATTTCTTATTTCTTTTGCTCGTTATTTCAATTTCTCCCCGTTCTTTTCTTCCTTTCTTTACAAATGGCAACCTCCCCCGCTCGCACGCTCACGCCCATCGCGTTTCTTCTCCCCGACGTGTCCGCGCGGGCCCCGCCGACCGTTCCGAGCACGTGCGTGCACCCACCGTCGCCTCGATCATGCCGCCCCGCATGCGTTAAATACAATTTGTGCGCATTGTGGGAAGTCCTCGTGTTGCACCCCTTTTTTATTTCTTATTTCTTTTGCTCGTTATTTCAATTTCTCCCCGTTCTTTTCTTCCTTTCTTTACAAATGGCAACCCCCCTCCGCCGCTCGCTCACGCTCACGCCCATCGCGTTTCTTCTCCCCGACGTGTCCGCGCGGGCCCCGCCGACCGTTCCGAGCACGTGCGTGCACCCACCGTCGCCTCGATCATGCCGCCCCGCATGCGTTAAATACAATTTGTGCGCATTGCATGTCGGGTGCGATCATACCAGCACTAATGCACCGGATCCCATCAGAACTCCGCAGTTAAGCGTGCTTGGCACTTGGGAAGTCCTCGTGTTGCACCCCTTTTTTATTTCTTATTTCTTTTGCTCGTTATTTCAATTTCTCCCCGTTCTTTTCTTCCTTTCTTTACAAATGGCAACCTCGCACGCTCACGCTCACGCCCATCGCGTTTCTTCTCCCCGACGTGTCCGCGCGGGCCCCGCCGACCGTTCCGAGCACGTGCGTGCACTGTCCGCGCGGGCCCCGCCGACCGTTCCGAGCACGTGCGTGCACCCACCGTCGCCTCGATCATGCCGCCCCGCATGCGTTAAATACAATTTGTGCGCATTGCATGTCGGGTGCGATCATACCAGCACTAATGCACCGGATCCCATCAGAACTCCGCAGTTAAGCGTGCTTGGGCGAGAGTAGTACTAAGTTGGGTGACCACTTGGGAAGTCCTCCTCGTGTTGCACCCCTTTTTTATTTCTTATTTCTTTTGCTCGTTATTTCAATTTCTCCCCGTTCTTTTCTTCCTTTCTTTACAAATGGCAACCTCCCCCGCTCGCACGCTCACGCTCACGCCCATCGCGTTTCTTCTCCCCGACGTGTCCGCGCGGGCCCCGCCGACCGTTCCGAGCACGTGCGTGCACCCACCGTCGCCTCGATCATGCCGCCCCGCATGCGTTAAATACAATTTGTGCGCATTGCATGTCGGGTGCGATCATACCAGCACTAATGCACCGGATCCCATCAGAACTCCGCAGTTAAGCGTGCTTGGGCGAGAGTAGTACTAAGTTGGGTGACCACTTGGGAAGTCCTCGTGTTGCACCCCTTTTTTATTTCTTATTTCTTTTGCTCGTTATTTCAATTTCTCCCCGTTCTTTTCTTCCTTTCTTTACAAATGGCAACCTCCCCCGCTCGCACGCTCACGCTCACGCCCATCGCGTTTCTTCTCCCCGACGTGTCCGCGCGGGCCCCGCCGACCGTTCCGAGCACGTGCGTGCACCCACCGTCGCCTCGATCATGCCGCCCCGCATGCGTTAAATACAATTTGTGCGCATTGCATGTCGGGTGCGATCATACCAGCACTAATGCACCGGATCCCATCAGAACTCCGCAGTTAAGCGTGCTTGGGCGAGAGTAGTACTAAGTTGGGTGACCACTTGGGAAGTCCTCGTGTTGCACCCCTTTTTTATTTCTTATTTCTTTTGCTCGTTATTTCAATTTCTCCCCGTTCTTTTCTTCCTTTCTTTACAAATGGCAACCTCCCCCGCTCGCACGCTCACGCTCACGCCCATCGCGTTTCTTCTCCCCGACGTGTCCGCGCGGGCCCCGCCGACCGTTCCGAGCACGTGCGTGCACCCACCGTCGCCTCGATCATGCCGCCCCGCATGCGTTAAATACAATTTGTGCGCATTGCATGTCGGGTGCGATCATACCAGCACTAATGCACCGGATCCCATCAGAACTCCGCAGTTAAGCGTGCTTGGGCGAGAGTAGTACTAAGTTGGGTGACCACTTGGGAAGTCCTCGTGTTGCACCCCTTTTTTATTTCTTATTTCTTTTGCTCGTTATTTCAATTTCTCCCCGTTCTTTTCTTCCTTTCTTTACAAATGGCAACCTCCCCCGCTCACGCCCATCGCGTTTCTTCTCGTGTCCGTGCGGGCCCCCGCCCACCGTCGCCTCGATCATGCCGCCCCGCATGCGTTAA
>CM031900.1:12513395-12532597 GCA_018691285.1 Cucurbita argyrosperma subsp. sororia
TTTTCATCTGCCGCTTCTATATCATTATTTTCATCTGCCGCTTATATATCATTATTTTCATCTGTCGCTTCTATATCATAGAGTCGGTAAGCTTTTGACTCTTCACTAACTACCAGCACAACATAACTCAAACTCTTATCATCTAGCTTAGTTCTCTGAGATGCCTCCTCTTTTTGTCTCTAAATCAACTCGAGCTCACAATATTGTTTTTCTTCCTTCTGCTGTAGCTCCAGAACTAATCGTCGTTGTGCTTTTTCTACCCTTCTTCTATTCTTTTCTAGCATTTTATCTAGCTCTTCTCTCTCTTTTCGTGCTTGTTCTTCTTTTTGTCTTGTAGCAGTAAGAGCGGCTTCTTTCTCTTTCTCAAGCTACACATCAACATCAACAAACAACTTCGTGCGACCTTCCTCTATTCTCCTTTGTATTTCTAATTTAGTCTCTTCAGAGTTTAGCCTTTCTCCAACCTTCTTCTGAATTAGTTTTTCCATCCTCCTAGCTGCATCTTCTTCTGAATTAGTTCTTCCATCCTCCTAGCTGCATCTTCTTCTAACTTCTTCAACTTTTCTTCATGCCTTTTCTTTTCTTCTTCCTCTTTCTTAAGCTTCTCTATGGAATGATTCCGATCAGTGGATGCACAACTAGGACTGAAACTGAACAATTTGGGGAAAGGAGATAACGAGGAAGACCTACTTCTGCGTTGGCGGCTGAGGGAACTTGAACGGCTACTTCTCTTGGAATGGGTAATGGAATGATAGGGGGAAGGACTTGGGTCCCTTCTGCTTCTCTGACTATGGCGATAGGAATTGGAGCGGTGAGTGTATGACAGAGACCTTGAACCACTTCTCCCCATAAGTTTCAATTGAGTTTGAGTGGCTGCTACAGGCTGAGATATAGCATGCAATACGAATATTCGATTCAAAGACATCTTTGTCTCCATGATTAAGCCTCTCTCAGGATGAAACACCTTGCATGCTCCATTTTGAAACAAAAAGGTAACCCCCTTTGCTTGCAATTTACCACTACTCAACAAATTGTTCCTCAGGTCTGGCACATAGAACACTCCTGTGATTATCATTATGATTCCATTCACTTCTAGTCGTACATTACCCTTTCCGGTTACAACCATGCTTGACATTCCCATTGAAAATGTCCTAGCTTGTGACAGTTATAGCACTCCACTATGGCCTTGTTGAAGGTTTGTCTGCCTCGTCCCCTTCCTCTGCCTCTAAAGCTTCCACGACCTTGACTCCTTCCTCCATCAGACTGCACAACTGGACTCTCCATCGACATACTTTTATTATGACACACTTAGAAGACTGCTGCTTCTAGTTTTAACTAGTTTAGGGCATGGCTCTGATACCAAATTGTTAAGAACAGAAAAAGAAAATTGGAAACATCAGAAGAATTGGGAGAAATCTCTCATCCAATTGAAGAATGACTAAATCAAATCTAATTCAAATAACTAGATCAAATCTAATCCAAATAACTCAATTAAATCTAATCCTAAGAGTTACCATATCTATTTGGTATCATATTTATGTATCGTATCTATATCTCATTTTTATTTTTTTAACTCTGAGATATTTTGCTTTTATAAATAGATATCTTCACGAAAATAAGTTTAATTTATGTTCAGATGGAGAATAAAAATTGACACTTAAAGGACGTTGATACTTGGGACTTTGATTCCTCTTAGTGTGAAGCTTGCATCTTGCAATTACTTGGGTAGAGAATGTGTTTCAGTTAAAATTCACTCAAGAGAAAATAATCAAATAACGAACCATATTTGAGAGAGGACTTTGTTGTAAGATTCGACCCTATCAATTTGAATAGCGTTGTCCAACTAAAAATATTGAACTCTAAAGTATTCACGAGCAAAGTAAGTTTGTTGAAACTATCTATAAAAGTGTTCCAAAGTGAGTCGTGGAGAAGTTTTGCCTTAAAATCTAGTTCCAATTAAGGATGTCAATGATGAAGAAGTGCAAGCTGTTGGAAGGTTGCCGTGGAAAATTTTTTTAGAGGTGGTAGATATAATTTAATCTACAAGCGTGTGGTGGTATTTTCAGTCCCATATAGGCTTTGACCCAAAATTTTATATTATTGTGATAGAAGCTATAAATGACAACAATATTCATTGGTCAGATATTGCAATTGTGAAGAAGTTCCGTCATATGCATGGGACGCTACCGCCATCCAATAAGCTCTTATCATTTGGAGGAATCTTTTAAGGAATTCATCAAATTCCCTCTCCACAAGTAGTATAAGCTACTATCTCTTTTAAGGAATTCATCAAATTCCCTCTCCACAAGTAGTATAAGCTACTATCTCTTTTAAGGAATTCATCAAATTCCCTCTCCACTACAAGTAGTATAAGCTCTTATCTTTTTTAAGGAATTCATCAAATTCCCTTTCTACTACAAGTAGTATAAGCTCTATCTCTTTTAAGGAATTCATCAAATTCCCTTTCCACAAGCATCAAATTTCCTTTACAATAAGTCCTTTTAAGGAATTTCTTATCTCTTTTAAGGAATTCATCAAATTCCCTTTCCACTACAAGTAGTATAAGCTCTATCTCTTTTAAGGAATTCATCAAATTCCCTTTCCACAAGTAGTATAAGCTCTTATCTCTTTTAAGGAATTCATCAAATTCCTCATCAAATTCCCTTTACAATAAGTCCTCTCTCTATGTGCTTGTGGGACATTACTCAGCCATAATGATATAATAATCCTTTTATAAGTATCTTTTCTTTTTCTCTCGTACCCACCTTATACATAACATGTTAAATTAATTCATACTTAAAAAAATAATTTCTCCATAATCCTTTTATAAAATTAATTCATACTTAAAAAAATAATTTCTCCATAATCCTTTTATAAGTATCTTTTCTTTTTCTCTCGTACCCACCTTATACATAACATGTTAAATTAATTCATACTTAAAAAAATAATTTCTCCCTTTTGGAGATGCGGGGTATCGATCCCCGTACCTCTCGCATGCTAAGCGAGCGCTCTACCATCTGAGCTACATCCCCACAATTTTTGCATCACAAAACCCTAAATTTCCCGTCATCAATAATAGTGAAAATGAAGAAATATTGCTACCCAACATGTCATGAATAGGGAAAAATTGAAAAGAAATAATATATTTAATAATAGATAGTCTTATTTTTGGAGATGCGGGGTATCAATCCCCATACCTCTCACATGCAAAGCGAGCGCTCTACCATTTGAGCTACATCCCCGTGATTTTTACATCATAAAACCCTAAATGTCCCATCATTAATAATAGTGAAAATAAAAAAATATCTAAATATTAATAACAAATAGTTTGGTTTGGTGATGCGGGTCATCGATAATAGTGAAAATGAAAAAATATAAAATTAAATACTTTCTTTTGGAGAGGCGGGTTATCAATCCCCGTACAACTCACATGCAAAGCAAGCGCTCTACCATCTAAGCTATATCTCTACAATTTTTACGTCACGAAACCCTAAGCGTCTCGTCATGAATAATAGTGAAAATGAAAAAATATCACTACTCATTATGTCATAAATAAGGAAATATTAATTGAAATAAAATAGTAATAACGAATAGTTTCTTTTGGAGACGCGAAGTATCGATCCCCGTATCTCTCCCATGCTACATTCCCACTCCCATGCTACATTCGAAAATGAAAAACTATCCCCGCTCATTATGTCGTAAATAAGGAAACATTTAAAAGAACTAATATACTTAGTAATCGTTTCCTTTGTTGATGCATGGTATCGATCCCAATACTTCAAACATGGGATTCAAACGCTCAACCATCTAAGCTATATCCTCAAGATTCTTACATCACAAAATCCTAAACATCTCGTCATCAACAATAGTGAAAATAAAAAAATAACGCTATTCATTATGTCATAAATAAGGAAAAATTGAATAGAAATAAAATAGTAATAACGAATAGTTTCTTTTGAAGGTATGGGGTATCGATCCGATCCTCGTACCTCTCGCATGCTAAGCAAGCAATCTACCATCTAAGCTACATTCCCACAATACTTATATCAGAAAACCCTAAATGTCCCGTCATCAAGTGAAAATGAAAAAATATCTCCGCTAATTATGTCATAAATAAGGAAAGGTTGAATAGAAGTAAAATATTAATAACAAATAGTTTCTTTTGGAGATGCGGGATATCCCCTTAACTCTCGCATCCTAAATGAGCTCTCTACCATCTAAGCTACATCCCCACAATTGTTGCATCATAAAACCCTCAAATTCCCATCATAAGCTACATCCCCACAATTGTGTATCGATCCCCATACCTCTCGCATGCAAAGCGAGTGCTCTACCATCTAAGCTATATCCCAAAAATTCTTATGTCACAAAGTCCTAAACATCTCGTCATCAGTAATAGTGAAAATGAAAAACTATCCCGGCTCATTATGTCCTAAATAAGAAAAAATTGAAAAAAAAAAAATATATATTTAGTAATCGATTCAATCGGAGATGCAAGGTATTGATCCCCGTACTTTCCACATGGGAAATGAACGCTCTACCATTTGAACTACATCCCTACAATTCTTACAACAAAAAACCATAAACCGTACTTTCCACATGTGCGAGACATCTACGGCGTGACAATCCTTGAGCTGCCACTCCTCCGTGGTCATGGTATCTAGCTTCACCCCCAAAATGGGTTCCTGAATATCTTTATCGTATAGATAATCTTCAATTTGCATCTTCTAGAAACTGATATCGAATTCATCAAACTTTTCAATTCTAGTCTTTGAACTTTCGATCTTCACAGATCGTGGTGAATCTCTCCTCGCTCTGATACTAGTTATTAGAATCACACAACAGCGCACACACTTGATCTAAATGAACACAAAGAACATGATAGAGAAAATGTAAGAAGAAATATTGACTAATGGTTTTGTATTAATGACTTCAGGTATGCAAAGAGAGGATATGGAGAATGAGAAATATACATTTAGGAAGCACTGACTAATGGGTATACATATGATTTCAGTTTATTATATATAGCTTCACTATATGTAACCGCCTACTATATATAATTATTTAATATATATTTCTCTATCAGATTTTTACTATAAATCGTCAGCCTTCATATCCAACATTCTAGAGCCCAAATAGTCAGGGATTGACATCCTGCTAGAACACAAAGTCATTTACATGTCCCTGGCAAAATGCCTAGTAGTAACGGAGTCTAACCCAACGATCATTCAGACAAACATCCATCAACCAAAAGGGGTGAAAATGATGACGATAGTACAGTTGAGAAAGAATCTTAGCCATGATGAATCTACACTTGCTGCCATTGTTGTATTTGAAAAGGGGGAGCTCAAGTGTGCCAACCTCAACAAAAACTTTATTGCCACTACATGAACACCACGACCCAAAACAAGAAGGTCAGATATTGGGTTTAACCCTACCAAGAGAGATAAATCACAAGATTAGTTTTATGTCACCTACCACAAATAGATGTCATACATCTCAACTTGAGCTAGTTGAATTCTACAAATAGCAAAATGGCATGTTCACAGTCGGGTTTATTTGACCTGCAAAGGCTCTTGTCAGTGATCACTCAAATGCTTGGCAAAGACACCAAGCCAACACCTCTACTGAAGAAGGGAGACAAAAAAAAAACAAACCACTAAAGCAACACATGTTCACGCAGAAATACCATCCAGACGGATGAAGAGAAGGGTCGACCACGATAATTTCAAAGCAAATAGAGAGTTATGATAAGTTAAGGTCAGATCAACTTTGAGTTCAAAAAGCAACAAGAACCAAAGACTGGTTCGAAAATTCTATGGACTAGTCAAAGTTGTCCACAAGATTAGGAAGACATCATATAGGATCCAATTGCTCCTATTGATACAGACTAACCCTATTGTCCACGTCAGTAACTTGAAACGTTATTATTCCGACCAAGAAAACATCAAGTAAAAGCAGGTGGTATGACGTCATTCAAAGAATTAATTGTTTCAAGCGAAGAAAGTAGGAAAGAACCAACAGAGAAGACTTAAAGAGTTAACAAACTGAGAAGTGATTTTCAACAGCTCCTAGTAGGTTGGAAAAGACTCCACAATACTGAGATCAGTTAGAAGCGTGTCGCGAGACCTAAAGTCAGCCTCATCCTGCAACGTTGAGTTTATGAAGAGCTGGTTGATAGAGATATTGGCCAAGGCGTGTTGCCTGTGGCTGCATGTTAGATGTCTCAGCTATTCTTGTAAACGATTTGTGGTTCATGGTGGCATGCTCATTCCAAACCCCTTTTACTTGCTTTCATCTTAGATAGGCCTTTACTATTATTGTTGTGCCAATACGGGGTGTATGATTAGTCCTCAAAATCATATCTACACCCATCAGGACTAAAATGTCCCAAAATGTACTATAGGAGAACGTGACCAGTTGTTTTTCTTCACTTTTAGCTTATAACATTGCTTTATTTGAAATTATTTTTAACGTATTTCCTCGCTCACATTTTCTAAAATATTTCTTCTAAACGTGATTCGAGCATACACTGCTATTGTTCGTTCAGTCTAAATTTTGCATGGTTGACTTGTTCATTGGATTAGAACAAATGTCACATAATCATTGTCGCACTACTTCAAGAGTGCGATTGTGACACTTGAAATCCGTTCAGTTGTGGGCCGCATCTTCTGACTAGTTACGTGAGTTTGGCCTGGAGCATACGTATAGCTTGAAAAAGAAATGGTTGGATGCGGACTGCGAATAAGGGTTAGGCCACGAAAGGTTTTTTTTTACTACATATGGACTTTGGGCTAGTGAGTCTTAAATTTGGGTTCGTTTGAAAAATTTTAGTTCGTTTTTTAGTTCAAACGAACCCAAATTAAACTTACTAGTTCCTTCTTCCTTGCACGACTCACTCCTATTCTCTATTCTGCCTCTTCTTGCTCTCTGAAACTTCTTTAAAGGCTATTGTTCACCGATTATTTGGGAGCATCTTCCTTAAAACGATTGTGACCACAGATGACCTATGTAGAAAATTTGTACCCTCTTTCCTAAAACCTTTAGCGGACAACATACCTAAAACAGATGCGCTGAAAAGACTGCACTACACCTCGTCTCACCCCCCCGGAGCACATGGATCCACCCAATCGATGAAGACTCAAACCAAACTCGCCCATCCCTTTTTGCACAGGGACGCGAGAACCAATCCGAGTAATCTACAGTGGGGAGACCCCTTAAAGCAACAAGCGAGAATGGCTAGGTTGATAGCAGGGTTAAAGAAAAGGGGAGTATGAAAAGACGTATCGCGTAACCGTCCCTGTAAGCAGCTTCATTCTTTCTTGATCTATGATCCGACTTTATGAAAAAAATCAGTCTTTCGGCTAAAAGTGTGACTGTTGGGTATGGATAAGCAGGACCTCTTTGTTCGGGGAAAACCGGAGATGGTGGTGGCTAAGAAAGCTAAGCAGGAAAGTACAGGATGGACAAAATGCACATACAAATTGATTGACATGATCCCTCTCCCTCTCTCTTTGGCTAGTTGGCTAGTTGCACAATAAGCGGGAAAGCATATCAGGTAGGGAAAGAAAGGGTGCTCGATCTCCTGTAAGGCCAACCCTCAACGGCGAGCTCACAAAGCAATGCTATAAGTCCGATAGAAGTTCAAGGTTTCGTCTACTACGGACCAGGAAGCTCTTGGAGGAGCTAACATGAAATGAGAAATACATTCGTTTACGACAACTAATAAATAGATAGTGAACCTTTAGGTAGAAACTGAATGATCCCCTGGCTCGGGCAAGAAAAGGAAAAGGTAGTCGTACTCCTACTTTTTTCATCGGACGATAGAAAAGTTTGAGCTGAAAGATTGAATCACACCTGGTAAGAAAGGCGGGCTTAGCAGGTTTCTCCAAACGTATAAACAAAAAGAGGAAGCAACCGGTCCTAAAGAGGATACTGATACCCATACATTCTCGCATGGAAGAACCTAGCTGAACCAGATCAAGGGTCCTAACTTAGTTCGACTGACCTTCTTTGGCTAGCCCCGGCCCTTGTAACAAGGTCAACCCATTCGTGCTCTTTCCTTTCGTTTAGCGAGATAGCTTACCTGCTCTTTTGACTCATAGCAGCAGTATGAAAAGCGGAATCCTCATCCTGAGTCGAGTCCGTATTGCCATACGAATCGACATCGGCCAAACCAAGAGCTCCTATTTTTTCTTTAATGAAAGCGGATCTAACAGTTTTGATAAAACCAACCTCTTCTAAAGAAGAAGTTGCTCTGCCTTGTTCATCGTGGACATATGCAGCTCCCGCTTTATCTTTGCCTACCGTGAAAAGGAAAGTTCCCTCACAATAGGCCCTCCCACCTCCCGAACGTCTTTCTATCAATCGAGAGAGGTATAGAATAGTACAACAAACCAACAAGACAAGAATGGACTCATAAGATGGGCGGTCATGGAAAGGATTTCATTTGTGTTATCCGCCAAGGAAATGATCAAGGAATTCAGATCCTGAATAAAGTACTGTAGGCAAGCGAAGCTTTTGAAAATGAAAGCGTGTAGAACTCATATCCACTTTCTATTCGATTCGTAAACTTTGGATCTGATCTTCCTTTCCTCTCTAGGTGACTAAGAGACAATTTAGGCCTGGCGTGCATCCGATTCGGTCAACAATAAGGTACAAAGCGGATTGATTAAATGGGCTTGAAGTTCCATTATCGTTAGGTCGAAGATCTCTACTAGGTTTAGTGCACTTTGGTAGTTGCGAATGTTGCCGTAATCGAATGTCTTTCTCATTCGACATTCTCTCTTACCAAGCACTCATACTCGCCAGGGTGAGGAGATAGTCCGTGAGCTAATTGGGTTTCGAGCTTGCGTATACGCGAAAAGAGCTCGCTTTTCGACTTTCTCCTTGGCGTTTTGTGCCCGGTTCTGGTTCAGGAAAGGGTTGATCTCTTCATTGGAGCACATTGATGCCGAAGGAGTCTTCGGAACCGGTGGAGAGGCTATGATGACTTCAAGCTATTCAAATAGCATGACTGATACTACAAAGAAAGGGTATCTAAGTCACACTAGTGGAATAACTTTTTCATAATAATTATCTCGATATATCATACCAAAAGTCTGCCTGATGACTGATAAGGTAAGGGGTTTCAAAAGACAAAAGAATGACAATTCTACGTGTGATAGAAAAGGAGATCCGCCTGCCTTCCTGACCACGATATGGGGTTTCAAAAGACAAAAAAACGAATAGGCTATGGGGCTTTGCACTTCGGTCCCTGAAAATACCACATTCAAGGGGTGACAGAAAAGATTCTTCCAAGAATATGTTTCATTCTCCATTCTTTTTTTGGGTTACATTTCGAGAATTGAACTCAAGACCTCTTGCACCTAATGCAAGAATCATACCACTACACCAAATGCCCTTATAATGGACCATATATTTTGTTTATGGAATGTATCATCATTCTTTCATTTATTTTCTTTGTTAATGAAATCCATGAGCAATTATCGTTATATCTTTTAAATCTAGACCGTTGTTAACTTATTTACATAGGGTTTACGATAATTACTGTAGAGAGAAGAAAAAAAAAGAATAGTAAAAAGATAATTACTGTAGAAGGATAATTACTCTAGAGAGAAGAAAAAAGAATAGAAGTAGTGTAAAAAGATAATTACTGTAGAAGGATAATTACTCTAGAGAGAGAAAAAAGAATAGAAGTAGTGTAAAAAGATAATTACTATAGAAAGATAATTAATGTAGAGAAGAGAAAAAAAAAGAATAGAAGTAGTGTAAAAAGATAATTACTATAGAAAGATAATTAATGTAGAAAAGAGAAAAAAAAAATAGAAGTAGTGTAAAAAAAAAATAAAAGTTATGTTCTAAAAAAGATAATTACTAAAAAAAGAATAAAAGTAGTGTAAAAAGATAATACTATACAAAGATAATTAATGTAGAGAGAAAGAAGAAAAAAAAAGAATAGAAGTAGTGTAAAAAGAATAAAAGTTATGTTCTAAAAAAGATAATTACGGTAGAGAGCAGAAAAAAGAATAGAACTAGTGTAAAAATTTGATGGTTCCATAGGGGCATTCGAAGAATTGAACTTGGGACCTCTCGCACCCTAAGCGAGAATCATACCTTAGTTTCATTTATGACAAACTCATATGAAACATAATTGCATTAATAGTACCAAGAGTTGGAGTCTATAAACACTTAATGAACTTCAGTGCAACTCATGCTTCATTAAAGACAGATAAACTTTAATTAAGTAACTGGAACTTTAAATTACTTCATGTGGAGCTTCAATTACTCTATGTTAGCTACTATCTTTAGGATTTATTAATTGGACACGAGTTCTTGGATTTAGGGGATTGTTTTATGTAATTTTCAACTACAACTTATGTTTTCAAATTTTTAGGTCATAATTTAGATAGTGGTTGTATATTATGGATGAACACTAGAATTTCTATCCCGTTCACCACAACTACTCTATTTTTTGTTTGAAGGCTATAATTGTCATCTATGTTGTATGGCAATAAAATTTGTTTAGATGAAATTTTAGTTAAAGTTGCATATTTTACTTCTTGCGAGTAAAAAATTTGTTTCTTAGCATAATATGAATTTAGTTGCAGAGTTATTAGGAATAAGATGGAGAAAGAAATTTTCTTTAAAATAATAAACAGACAAGTACATCTTTGTTGTTGTCTAATTGTGATTTTGCAAAAAGCTTAACTAATAAGAAATATCAAGGTAAATCAAGAATATATCCTACACGTCATTCAAGATGACAATAAAATGGAGTTAAATTGAACGTAGTTTTAGTTTCATGTTAGTAGGTTCAAGATGAAGCATAATTTTATTAATGTTATTAAAGAGAAATTCGTGTTTTATTGGAAGAGACCAATTTATTTAAGGTACTAGGAGTTTAAACTACTTCCATTGTAATTTCAATCACTCCACAATGATTACAAATTTAGGGTTGGCTAATTGGACATCAATTATCAACTTTAGGTTATAATTTAGGTAGTAGCCATTATAATATTAATGAGCATAAGAGCTACAATTCTTCCATGGACCATATGTGTTATAGTTAAATGAATATATATATATTATGTATGTCGAGGTTTGAGTAAAGCACAAAGTAGTAAGGAACACCATTGTCAACTCTAAAGCCACCCACAACTCATGATGGAGACCGATACAAAATATTTTAACATCCTTTGGCATCAAGATATAGGAAAGATGAACGCCGTCAAATTGGAAGCTTTACCTCCACAATGAGAACTCTAATCAAGCTGGAGCCTTGGACTAGGCAAATTGTTTAGTGATAGTTGAAATGGATGACTTCGAAGTCGTGTCAGGAATGGACGTCTTGCTGAAACACAATGTCAGTTACATGCCCCCAGCAAAATAACTAGTAGTAATGGAGTCTAATCCGACGATCATTCAGAAAAACATCCATCAACCAAGAGGGTTGAAAATGATGTCGATACTACAGTTGAGAAAGAATCATAGCCATGATGAATCTATGCTTGCTGTTATTGTTGTAATTGAAAAGGGGAGCTCGAGTGAGCCAACCTCAATAGAAACCTTGTTGCCACTACATGAACACCACGACTCAAACATGGTCAGATAATGGATTTATCCCCACCAAGAGAGATAAAAACAAGGTCAGATACTGAAGAAGGGAGACAGAAACAAACCACTGAAGCAACACATGTTCACAAAGAAATATCATCTAGACGGATGAAGAGAAGGGTCAGTCGGAAGCGTCAACCACAATAATTTCAAGAAAAATAAAGAGTTCATATAAGTTAAGTTCAGATAAACTTCGAGTTCAAAGCAACAAGAACCAAAGACTGGTGTGAAAATACTATGGACTAGTGAAAGTTATCCATAAGATTACGAAGACACATCATATAGAATCCAATTGCTCTTATGGATGCGGACTAACCTTGTTGTCCATGTTAGTAACTTGGAACGTTATTATTTCGACCAAGAAGACATCAAGCAGAAGCAAGTGGTATGACGTCATACAAATAAGAAAAAGTTTCAAGCGAAGAAAGTAGGAAAGACATGAATAGAGAAGACATGAAGACTCAACAAACCGAGAAGTGATTTTCAACAGTACCTAGTAGGTTGGAAGAGACTCCTCATTATGAGATCAGCTGGAAGCGCATTGAGAGACCAAAAGTCAGCCTCTATCAATAAATTGTGTTGGGGCAGATGTCACAGTCATGATTTCCCAAGGCGTGTTGCCTGTGGTTGCATGTTTGCATGTCTCAACAATTCTTGTAAACGATTTGTTGTCCAAGGCGGTTATTTGGGCAATGTTATTGTTTACCGATTATTTGGGCGACATGCCTTGAGCAATCATGACCGTTACAATTGGCTAAGACATTTGTTGTCCAAGAGACACCTCTTATGAGGTCATGATTGGCTAAGACATTTAAAGAAGTTTTACCTAGGGCAACTTCTATCACAATCCTCTTCTCGCTCTCTGAAACTTCTTTAAATGTTATTGTTCACTGGTTATTTGGGTGCATCTTCCATAAAAGGATTGTGATGATAGATGACACAGGTAAAACTTCTATTGGGAGATCAGTGCAATAGAGAATCTATGTCCCTTTCCTGAAACCTTCAGCGTTCAACATAACAGAGAGTTCGTAGAAAAAATATCATAGAACAATTTGTGTAATGCCTTTAAAGTTAGGCTCGAGGCTCTATCTTATCTCCCAAGAATATGGTACATTCTCTATTCACATAGAAATTCTGCAATAGAAAGTGGTACCCTCGTCTTCTTTTACAAAACTTTCTCAAGTCCTCATGTAATGTTTTGAAAGTGGTACCCTCATCTTCTTTTATAAGACTACCTCGGCCTTCATGGAATGATTATGCTATGTTGATTCTTAGAGAAGGGAGTAGGAGTAAGAGTAGATGACTCTTTATGGTCCAAGTCCCGAAAAAGTAAGTCTTTATGTCAAGAAAGGAGAGGAATCCTCGTAGTTTCCAAGATTTGAAGAGAATCATACATACACAAATTTCCTTTGTTTGTTTATTCTTATTGTTTCCTCTCTTTAATTAACATGTTATAAAGACCCTAGTAAATTATAATTAAATATAGCATCCTTTTTTTTTTTTTCTTTTTTTCTTTCCCAATATCCTTCTGAACTTCTTGGTTCAAGGTTTAAAAAACCTATTTCAAATTTTATTATATTGCATGCTTCAATTTGATATAATTGTTAGAAAGCAAATCAAGACGTGTAAGTGGATTAAATCCGCAAGCAACTTCAAAAAGAGAACAATGAGTGACAAACATTCGTCCCAAGACTTAATATTCTTACAAATAATAGTCTTAAGCAATGCTCCTAATGTTCTATTAACCACCTCAGTTTGCTCATTAATCTGAAGATGACATGTAGTTGAAAACAATAATTTGTTACCCAATTTATGACTTAATATTCTTATAAATAATAGCTCTAAGCAATGCTCCTAATATTTTATTAACCACCTCAGTTTGCTCATGAATCTGAGGATGACAGGGAGGTGAAAACAATAATTTAGTACTCAATTTATCCACCATACTTTCCAAAAGTGACTTAAAACTTTAACATCCCTATCTTTTTTTGTGTGCAGCAAACATTGGGAACATTGACTACAAAACTTATAAACATCGTAATTCATCGCAAAGGTCATATGGATCGTGATGAGCATTTTCTCCCATATCTTGGTTTCGCTAACTAAAGTTTTCCAATAACTCCCAAACTTCATTACCTTATATAAACCTCTTGGGATAAGGATTCATATAACACTTCATAAAATAAGATCTATTGATGAATTTCATAGCATTTGAAGGTCATCTAGGTCATGGACCGAAGGTAAATTACCTTAGGGGAATTATGGTCATTTTACACCATTTCTTGGTTTACCTACTCATCCTTATCCAATGACCACCAAATTTCATATCTAACCTCAACATACTATAATATGCTCAGTATTAAAATTTGATAGTCAACGGAGCTCATATAGTGGGTTATTTTAATGTTACTTAAATTTCGAGCTATTTAATCGGTTCAGGGTCTTAACTCACGGTTATTTGGGTTTTTCTTTCATATATCGTTAATTCATACTTGTTTTAGGTTCATATGAAAATCAAAGCGATTTCTACAAGTATTTCTTAACAAAAAGTCCAAGGTGGCTACTTGCCTCGTCGTCGACATTTGGGACATCCATTCTTGAGCTTCCAGTATCTGAATTACTTCAAATTTCCTTCCACGTACTCCTTTATTGTGTCTAGTTTCTGAAACCATAATATTTTCTATCAAAATCGGTCTGAAATGGGTTTAACATTGAGAAAACCCGAGAAAATGTCAAATTTTGAGTTGACTTGGACAGTTCAGTTGAATTGGCCATATCATCGTTTTCTTCCTCTGAACAGGAAGAAGATGCACATTTTTTTTTGCGTCGCCGCCATCTGAAACTCGACCTGTACAGCCACATTTACAGCATTTCTCTCCTCGATTTCTTCGTGAAACTTAAAGATGGGTATTACAAGGAAGGGCTAGGGATTGATTTGATGATACCTTCTCGTGGATCGTAGCCTAAGATATTCGCTTCGAAAGTTCATCCAAAATTTGATTTATCGCTGGAGATAAAACAAAGGATTTCTTATTGGGTAGCCGATTCTAGGGGTTTCAAGGCCCTATTTCTTCATTGAACCTCTTCCATATCTTTTCTTCAGGCTAAAGGAATTGGTTTGGAGGAACGTCTTTGAGTGTAATTCTTATTCTATAAAAAATTTAATGATTCGGGAAGTTTATAAAAATTAGAAAAAGTACCATTTTCTCAATGTTTTTTCAATTTTACTTGTTCTTTGCTTCTAGATACAACCTAGTGGGGATTATACACTGTCTCTTGAGACCTTGAGTGTTGCAAATTCTCCTCTCCTTCGAAAACTTTCGGTCATCCAAAGTGCTTATTCTAAAATAGGTCAGGGTACAAGGTTCTTATTTGCCTTCTTTTTCCCAAGTGGCTTCTTCTACTCTATGATTCCTCCATAGAATCTTAACAAGAGAGATTTCCTTGTTTCTCAATCATTTGACTTTCTTGTCTATTATTTGAATCCAGTCTTCTTTATCTGTTAGGTCATCTTTCAAGAAGAGAGTTTCATGAGCCAGTACATGCAAACGATCTAGGGTCTACTTCCGTAGTACGGATACATGAAAGATATTATGTACGGCAGACAAGTTTGGGCATTGCCCGATTCTATAGGCCACAGATCCAATCCTTTCTAATATCTCAAAGGGACGGATAAACCTAGGGCTTAGCTTCCCCTTTTTACCCTACCTGAGCACCCCTCTCATGGGGTGCTACCTTTAGGAATATATGATCCCCTACCTACGATTCCATGTCCTTGCGCCTTAGGTCTGCATTGCTTTTCTCTCGGCTTTGTGCGGTTTGTATCCTAGCTTTAATCTTCTAGACTGTGGCGTTGGTAATTTGCACCAGCTCTGACCTAATAATTGTCGTTTGCCCCCCTCCTTCCCAAAAGATAGGGGATCGAAATCTTCGTCCATAGAGAACCTCGTATGTGGCCATTTGTATGGTGGCTTGGCAAGTATTATTATAAGCGAATTTCATAAGGGGTAGGTACTTATCCCAACTTCCTACAAAATCCATCTCATATACCCTCAACATGTCTTCCAATATTTGCTTGAGCATTTCTGTTTGACCATTTGTTTATGGGTGGAATGTCGTACTATAACTGCGTACCCAATGCCTTTTGTTGAATTTTCCAGACGCGAGATTTAAATCTGGCATCTCGGTCTAATACTATTTTCTTTTGTTGAATTTCCAGAAGTGTACCCAATACCTTTACTGATGAATATTTATTTTTAATGTTAGCAAGAGTAGCTGGAGATTGTTAGATTGAAGATTTGAAAGTCACACGTGTTTTATCCACGTTCAACGCACCTAATACAAGTTTATTATTTGACTATACAATCTAAAAACATAACTTGCTTATTCAATCTAAAATTAGTGATTATTTCTTTTTTATACATAATGAATTAGCGGAAATACCTTTAATTATGAATTTTCATTTTTAATATTAGCGGGGATAGCTCTGTTGGGAGAGCGTCGGGCTGAAGATTTGAAGGTCACGTGTTTGATCTCCACGTTCACCGCACCTAATTCTAGTTGCATAACTCGACTATTCAATCTAAAATTAGTCATTATTCCTTTCTGAAATCTCAATGAATTATCTGAAATACCTAACGTGTTCTAGTTCACCGCACCTTATACAAGTTGGATAACTTGAATATCTTATTAAAAATTAGTGATTATTTCTATTTAAAATTTCAATGAATTAGTGAAAATACCTTTACTGATGAATTTTCATTTTTAATGTTAGTGTGGATAGCTCAGTTGAGAGAGCGTTAGATTGAAGATCTGAAGGTCTCGTGCTCGATCCATGTTAACCACACATGGTTCACGTTGCACAATTTGACTATTCAATCTAAAATTAGTGATCATTTCTTTCTAAAATTTCAATTAATTAGCGGAAATATCTTTACTTAAAAACATTCATTTTTAATGTTAGCGAGGATACCTCAGTTTGGAGAGCGTCAGATTTAAGATGCAGGTCACTTGTTCAATCTCCACGTTCACCGCACCTGTTTCTATTTGCATAACCTGACTATTCAATAAAAAATTAGTCATTATTTCTTTTGAATTAGCGAAAATATCTTTACTGATGAATTTTCATTTCTGATGATTGCGGGGATAGCTCAGTTGGGAGAGCGTCAGACTGAAGATCTGAAGGTCACGTGTTCAATCCACGTTCACCGCACTTGGTTCATGGCACCTTATAGTTTAGTTGATTATTGTTTCTTTTTAAAATATAATGAATTAGTGGAAATAGCTTTACTTATGAATTTTTATTTTTAATGTTAGCAGGGATAGCTAGTTGGGAGAGTGTTAAACTAAAGATTTGAAGGTCACGTGTTTAATCTCCACGTTTACCGCACTTGTTTCTATTTGCATAAGCTATTGACATAAGTTATTTGCATAAATTCAATCTAAAAATTATTCCTTTTTTAGTATGAATTAGCGTAAATACCTCATTGGTTGCATAAGTTCATTAAGTTGCATAACTTTATTCAATCTAAAATTAGTTATTATTCCTTTTTAAAATATAATGAATTAGCAAAAATAACTCAGTTTTGAGTGTCAAACTGAAAATCTAAAGGTCACGTGTTCGATCCATGTTCACCGCACCTGATTCACGTCACATAGCTTGACTTTTACTAATGAGTTTTCATATTTAATGTTAGGTGGATAGCTTAGTTGGGAGAGCGTCACTATAGATCTCAAGGTCACGTGTTTGATCCACGTTCACCGCTCCTTTTTAAAATATCAATGAATTAGCTAAATACCTTACTAATGAGTTTTCATTTTTAAAGTTAGGTGGATAGCTTAGTTTAGATCTCAAGGTCACATGTTTGATCCACGTTCACACACGTGATTCAAATTGACTAAGTTGCATAACTTGACTATTCAATCTAAAATTAGTGATTATTTCTTTTTATAATTACTTGACTATTTAATCTAAATTTAGTGATTACTTTTTTTAAAATTTCAACCAATTAGAGTAAATAATTTTACTGATGAATTTTCATTTTAATGTTAGCTTGGATAGTTGAATTGGAAGTGGGAGTGGATTCCTAATTCTTTATTTGACTATAAATGCTCCATAAGACATTGAGTAAAATGACTCATTTTATTGCATAGAACAATAAAATTGACGTTCCCGTAGAATTGTCAATACATTCTACTTTCAATGTTGCTGAGTTGAGTTCTTGTAACAATAGAAGAAATAAAATAAAATAGTAATAATAATAATAATAATAATAATAATAATAATAATAATAATAATAATAATAATAATAAATAAATAAATAAATAAATAAATAAATAATAAATAAATAATAAAATATATATATAAAAAAAAAAATTTGCTAACGGATCTCTACTCCTTCCTTCAATCTCTCACCACTCCTTCCCTAAAAATAAATCTGGCAATAAATCAGGAATTCTTTTCGGTAAAGATTTACCCAGAATTTACAAAAAGTTTAAGCAGATTTAGTTTGGGCTGAGGAGATACGTCATTTGAAGAGGTCAGTAGTGACATGTTAAATCTTCCTCTTATTTTATTAAGTAATATTAATTTGGTTACAATTATTTTGTTTTGAATCAGAGATTAAAGGAAAATAATTTTGTATGAGTTTTAGGAAATCACAACCAATTATATTTTAGATCTCATGAATTGTTTAGATCTCTGAATTGTTACAATGATTTAGGTTGTCAATAAAAAGGGAAGATTTGGAAGTAAGGATAGATTAACAAAATTGGCCAATAATATCTCCAAAAAATTAATTATGGAAGATGGAAGATGGAAGATGGAAGATGGAAGATGGAAGATGGAAGATGGAAGATGGAAGATGGAAGATGGAAGATGGAGAAAAGATTTTGTTGAACATAATTTTAAAAAAAATAAAATAGGAAACATTAGAGGGCAAGGAACTCCATCAAATTTTGTCTAACAAGAAATATCAGAATTTAAGAATGGTCAATGTAAATTAGAGAAATAATTTGATAGAGTTCAAACTTTAAATTGATGTCATGGGCGTTGACTTTGAGTTCAATGGACTTTCATTAAGGATAACGACGGAATCAAACTTTCATTAAGGATATATTTGTGACGACGACTTAAGCTAACCAGGTAAGTGACCCTACTATCGGCATGGTTATATTTGATGTTGACACGTTCCCTGTGGTTCTGCACGTGTCATATATATATATTGATATGTGTGAATTGTCTATGGATCAATATACTTCCTATATGTTATGTTATGTTATTATAGGTGGTTTGTATGATAATAATTATGGTATGATGTACTCAAGGATATGTTTGAGATAGGATATGAGAAGGATGCACAAAAACGAAATGTAACGATAGAAGTAAGATACGTTCATGAAACGTTAAGGTTAGGTTAAATACCGGAGTGCTATGGATAGGAGAGATTGATGAAAGAATACGGTTAGGTTATGGGTAGAAAGGGATAGGTTTGTGATAGATTGATAGAACGATAGCGTCATGGTAAGTTAGAGAACGATATGACTATGAAGTGTTTACGTTATGACTTGTTTATGATATGGTACAT
>CM031900.1:12535197-12558091 GCA_018691285.1 Cucurbita argyrosperma subsp. sororia
CTTAAAGGACGTTTGATACTTGGGACTTTGATTCCTCTTAGTGTGAAGCTTGCATCTTGCAATTACTTGGGTAGAGAATGTGTATCTATAAAAGTGTTCCAAAGTGAGTCGTGGAGAAGATTTGCCTTAAAATCTAGTTCCAATTAAGGATGTCAATGATGAAGAAGTGCAAGCTGTTGGAAGGTTTGCCGTGGAAAATTTCAGAGGTGGTAGATATAATTTAATCTACAAGCGTGTGGTGGTCTTTTCAGTCCCATATAGGCTTTGACCCAAAATTTTATATTATTGTGATAGAAGCTATAAATGACAACAATATTCATTGGTCAGATATTGCAATTGTGAAGAAGTTCCGTCATATGCATGGGACGCTACCGCCATCCAATAAGCTCTTATCATTTGGAGGAATCTTTTAAGGAATTCATTTCTTATCTCTTTTAAGGAATTCATCAAATTCCCTTTCCAATATCCTCTTTTAAGGAATCTCAATCTCTTTTAAGGAATTCATCAAATTCCTCATCAAATTCCCTTTACAATAAGTCCTCTCTCTATGTGCTTGTGGGACATTACTCAGCCATAATGATATAATAATCCTTTTATAAGTATCTTTTCTTTTTCTCTCGTACCCACCTTATACATAACATGTTAAATTAATTCATACTTAAAAAAATAATTTCTCCATAATCCTTTTATAAGTATCTTTTCTTTTTCTCTCGTACCCACCTTATACATAACATGTTAAATTAATTCATACTTAAAAAAATAATTTCTCCCTTTTGGAGATGCGGGGTCATTAATAATAGTGAAAATAAAAAAATATCAAAATATTAATAACAAATAGTTTGGTTTGGTGATGCGGGGCATCGATAATTGTGAAAATGAAAAAATATAATAACAAATTAAATACTTTCTTTTGGAGAGGCGGGTTATCAATCCCCGTACAACTCGCATGCAAAGCAAGCGCTCTACCATCTAAGCTATATCTCTATAATTTTTACGACACGAAACCCTAAGCGTCTCATCATGAATAATAGTGAAAATGAAAAAATATCACTACTCATTATGTCATAAATAAGGAAATATTAATTGAAATAAAATAGTAATAACGAATAGTTTCTTTTGGAGACGCGAGGTATCGATCCCCGTATCTCTCCCATGCTACATTCGAAAATGAAAAACTATCCCCGCTCATTATGTCGTAAATAAGGAAACATTTAAAAGAACTAATATACTTAGTAATCGTTTCCTTTGTTGATGCATGGTATCGATCCCAATACTTCTCACATGGGATTCAAACGCTCAACCATCTAAGCTATATCCTCAAGATTCTTACATCACAAAATCCTAAACATCTCGTCATCAACAATAGTGAAAATAAAAAAATAACGCTATTCATTATGTCATAAATAAGGAAAAATTGAATAGAAATAAAATAGTAATAACGAATAGTTTCTTTTGAAGGTATGGGGTATCGATCCGATCCTCGTACCTCTCGCATGCTAAGCAAGCAATCTACCATCTAAGCTACATTCCCACAATACTTATATCAGAAAACCCTAAATGTCCCGTCATCAAGTGAAAATGAAAAAATATCTCCGCTAATTATGTCATAAATAAGGAAAGGTTGAATAGAAGTAAAATATTAATAACAAATAGTTTCATTTGGAGATGCGGGATATCCCCTTAACTCTCGCATCCTAAATGAGCTCTACCATCTAAGCTACATCCCCACAATTCTTGCATCATAAAACCCTAAATTTCCCATCATATTGCATCATAAAACCCTAAATTTCCAATCATAAGCTACATCCCCACAATTGTTGCATCATAAAACCCTCAAATTCCCATCATAAGCTACATCCCCACAATTGTTGAATCATAAAACCCTCAAATTCCCATCATAAGCTACATCCCCACAATTGTGTATCGATCCCCATACCTCTCGCATGCAAAGCGAGTGCTCTACCATCTAAGCTATATCCCAAAAATTCTTATGTCACAAAGTCCTAAACATCTCGTCATCAGTAATAGTGAAAATGAAAAACTATCCCGGCTCATTATGTCCTAAATAAGAAAAAATTGAAAAAAAAATATATTTAGTAATCGATTCAATCGGAGATGCAAGGTATTGATCCCCGTACTTTCCACATGGGAAATGAACGCTCTACCATTTGAACTACATCCCTATAATTCTTACATCAAAAAACCATAAACCGTACTTTCCACATGTAGTAGTTATAAAATGTCCTTGGACGTTAAAGAGTGAACGTTAACTATATAAGACAATAGTGGATCAACGTTATAGTGTCTAGATATGGTGAGGAGGAAAAGAGTGGCATGAGATATCTGACTAGCCTTAGGAAAACAGAGAGTTGTCGTTGCATAGTGCGAGACATCTACGGCGTGACAATCCTTGAGCTTCCACTCCTCCGTGGTCATGGTATCTAGCTTCACCCCCAAAATGGGTTCCTGAATATCTTTCTCGTATAGATAATCTTCAATTTGCATCTTCTAGAAACTGATATCGAATTCATCAAACTTTTCAATTCTAGTCTTTGAACTTTCGATCTTCACAGATCGTGGTGAATCTCTCCTCGCTCTCATACTAGTTATTAGAATCACACAACAGCGCACACACTTGATCTAAATGAACACAAAGAACATGATAGAGAAAATGTAAGAAGAAATATTGACTAATGGTTTTGTATTAATGACTTCAGGTATGCAAAGAGAGGATATGGAGAATGAGAAATATACATTTAGGAAGCACTGACTAATGGGTATACATATGATTTCAGTTTATTATATATAGCTTCACTATATGTAACCGCCTACTATATATAATTATTTAATATATATTTCTCTATCAGATTTTTACTATAAATCGTCAGCCTTCATATCCAACATTCTAAAGCTCAAATAGTCAGGGATTGACATCCTACTAGAACACAAAGTCATTTACATGTCCCTAGCAAAATGCCTAGTAGTAACGGAGTCTAACCCAACGATTATTCAGACAAACATCCATCAACCAAAAGGGGTGAAAATGATGACGATAGTACAGTTGAGAAAGAATCTTAGCCATGATGAATCTACACTTGCTGCCATTGTTGTATTTGAAAAGGGGGAGCTCAAGTGTGCCAACCTCAACAAAAACTTTATTGCCACTACATGAACACCACGACCCAAAACAAGAAGGTCAGATATTGGGTTTAACCCTACCAAGAGAGATAAATCACAAGATTAGTTTTATGTCACCTACCACAAATAGATGTCATACATCTCAACTTGAGCTAGTTGAATTCTACAAATAGCAAAATGGCATGTTCACAGTCGGGTTTATTTGACCTGCAAAGGCTCTTGTCAGTGATCACTCAAATGCTTGGCAGAGACACCAAGCCAACACCTCTATTGAAGAAGGGAGACAAAAACAAACCACTAAAGCAACACATGTTCACGCAGAAATACCATCCAGACGGATGAAGAGAAGGGTCGACCACGATAATTTCAAATCAAATAGAGAGTTATGATAAGTTAAGGTCAGATCAACTTTTAGTTCAAAGCAACAAGAACCAAAGACTGGTTCGAAAATTCTATGGACTAGTCAAAGTTGTCCACAAGATTAGGAAGACATCATATAGGATCCAATTTCTCCTATTGATACAGACTAACCCTGTTGTCCACGTCATTAACTTGAAACGTTATTATTCCGACCAAGAAAACATCAAGTAAAAGCAGGTGGTATGACGTCATTCAAAGAATTAATGGTTTCAAAGTAGGAAAGAACCAACAGAGAAGACTTAAAGAGTTAACAAACCGAGAAGTGATTTTCAACAGCTCCTAGTAGGTTGGAAAAGACTCCACAATACTGAGATCAGTTAGAAGCGTGTCGCGAGACCTAAAGTCAGCCTCATCCTGCAACGTTGAGTTTATGAAGAGCTGGTTGATAGAGATATTGGCCAAGGCGTGTTGCCTGTGGCTGCATGTTAGATGTCTCAGCTATTCTTGTAAACGATTTGTGGTTCATGGTGGCATGCTCATTCCAAACCCCTTTTACTTGCTTTCATCTTAGATAGGCCTTTACTATTATTGTTGTGCCAATACGGGGTGTATGATTAGTCCTCAAAATTATATCTACACCCATCAGGACTAAAATGTCCCAAAATGTACTATAGGAGAACGTGACCAGTTGTTGTTTCTTCACTTTTAGCTTATAACATTGCTTTATTTGAAATTATTTTTAACGTATTTCCTCGCTCACGTTTTCTAAAATATTTCTTCTAAACGTGATTCGAGCATACACTGCTATTGTTCGTTCAGTCTAAATTTTGCATGGTTGACTTGTTCTTTGGATTAGAACAAATGTCACATAATCATTGTCGCACTACTTCAAGAGTGCGATTGTGACACTTGAAATCCGTTCAGTTGTGGGCCGCATCTTCTGACTAGTTACGTGAGTTTGGCCTGGAGCATACGTGTAGTTTGAAAAAGAAATGGTTGGATGCGGACTGCGAATAAGGGTTGGGCCACGAAAGGTTTTTTTTTTTTTTACTACATATGGACTTTGGGCTAGTGAGTCTTAAATTTGGGTTCGTTTGAAAAATTTTAGTTCGTTTTTTAGTTCAAACGAACCCAAATTAAACTTACTAGTTCCTTCTTCCTTGCACGACTCACTCCTATTCTCTATTCTGCCTCTTCTTACTCTCTGAAACTTCTTTAAAGGCTATTGTTCACCATTATTTGGGAGCATCTTCCTTAAAAGGATTGTGACCACAGATGACCTATGTAGAAAATTTGTACCCTCTTTCCTAAAACCTTTAGCGGACAACATACCTAAAACAGATGCGCTGAACAGACTGCACTACACCTCGTCTCACCCCCCTCGGAGCATATGGATCCACCCAATCGATGAAGACTCAAACCAAACTCGCCCATCCTTTTTGGCACAAGGACGCGAGAACCAATCCGAGTAATCTGCAGTGGGGAGACCCCTTAAAGCAACAAGCGAGAATGGCTAGGTTGATAGCAGGGTTAAAGAAAAGGGGAGTATGAAAAGACGTATCGCGTAACCGTCCCTGTAAGCAGCTTCATTCTTTCTTGATCTATGATCCGACTTTATGAAAAAAATCAGTCTTTCGGCTAAAAGTGTGACTGTTGGGTATGGATAAGCAGGACCTCTTTGTTCGGGGAAAACCGGAGATGGTGGCTAAGAAAGCTAAGCAGGCAAGTACAGGATGGACAAAATGCACATACAAATTGATTGACATGATCCCTCTCCCTCTCTCTTTGGCTAGTTGGCTAGTTGCACGATAAGCAGAAAAGCATATCAGGTAGGGAAAGAAAGGCTGCTCGATCTCCTATAAGGCCAACCCTCAATGGCGAGCTCACCAGGCAATGCTATAAGTCCGATAGAAGTCTAAGGTTTCGTCTACTACGGACCAGGACGCTCTTGGAGGAGCTAACATGAAATGAGAAATACATTCGTTTACAACAACTAATAAATAGATAGTGAACCTTTTGGTAGAAACTGAATGATCCCCTGGCTCGGGCAAGAAAAGGAAAAGGTAGTCGTACTCCTACTTTTTTCGTCGGACGATAGAAAAGTTTGAGCTGAAAGATTGAATCACACCTGGTAAGAAAGGCGGGCTTAGCAGGTTTCTCCAAACGTATAAACAAAAAGAGGAAGCAACCGGTCCTAAAGAGGATACCAATACCCATACATTCTCGCATGGAAGAACCTAGCTGAACCGGATCAAGGGTCCTAACTTAGTTCGACTGACCTTCTTTGGCTAGCCCCGGCCCTTGTAACAAGGTCAACCCGTACGTGCTCTTTCCTTTCGTTTAGCGAGATAGCTTACCAGCTCTTTTGACTCATAGCAGCAGTATGAAAAGTGGAATCCTCATCCTGAGTCGAGTCCTTATTGCCATACGAATCGACATCGGTCAAACCAAGAGCTCCTATTTTTTCTTTAATGAAAGCGGATCTAACCGTTTTGATAAAACCAACCTCTTCTAAAGAAGAAGTCGCTCTGCCTTGTTCATCGTGGACATATGCAGCTCCCACTTTATCTTTGCCTACCGTGAAAAGGAAAGTTCCCTCACAATAGGCCCTCCCAGCTCCCGAGCGTCTTTCTATCAATCGAGAGAGGTATAGAATAGTACAACAAACCAACAAGACAATAATGGACTCATAAGATGGGCAGTTAGGGAAAGGATTTCATTTGTGTTATCTGCCAAGGAAATGATCAAGGAATTCAGATCCTGAATAAAGTACTGTAGGCAAGCGAAGCTTTTGAAAATGAAAGCGTGTAGAACTCATATCCACTTTCTCTTCGCTTCGTAAACTTCGGATCTGATCTTCCTTTCCTCTCTGGGTGACTGAGAGACAATTTAGGCCTGGCGTGCATCCGATTCGGTCAACAATAAGGTACAAAGCGGATTGATTAAATGGGCTTGAAGTTCCATTATCATTAGGTCGAAGATCTCTACTAGGTTTAGTGCACTTTCGTAGTTGCGAATGTTGCCGTAATCGAATGTCTTTCTCATTCGACATTCTCTCTTACCAAGCACTGATACTCGCCAGGGTGAGGAGACAGTCCGTGAGCTAATTGGGTTTCGAGCTTGCGTATACACGAAAAGAGCTCGCTTTTCGACTTTCTCCTTGGCGTTTTGTGCCCGGTTCTGGTTCAGGAAAGGGTTGATCTCTTTCATTGGAGCACATTGATGCCGAAGGAGTCTTCGGAACCGGTGGAGAGGCTATGATGACTTCAAGCTATTCAAATAGCATGACTGATACTACAAAGAAAGGGTATCAAAGTCACACTAGTGGAATAACTTTTTCATAATAATTATCTCGATATATCATACCAAAAGTCTGCCTGATGACCGATAAGGTAAGGGGTTTCAAAAAAAGACAAAAGAGGTTTCAAAAAAAGACAAAAGAGGTTTCAAAAAAAGACAAAAGAATGACAATTCCACGTGTGATAGAAAAGGAGATTCGCCTGCCTTCCTGACCATTCTCTTTAACGCATTCTTTTGGGTTAGGCCCATTGATAACTATTTTTTTTTCTTACAAAATTGTGCTTTGTTTTCTAGACCTCTTGCACCTAATGCAAGAATCATACCACTACACCAAATGCCCTTATAATGGACCATATATTTTGTTTATGGAATGTATCATCATTATTTCATTTATTTTCTTTGTTAATGAAATCCATGAGCAATTATCATTATATCTTTTAAATCTAGACTTGTTGTTAAATTATTTACATAGGGTTTACGATAATAGAAGAAAAAAGAATAGAAGTACTGTAAAAAGATAATTACTGCAGAAGGATAATTACCTTAGGGGCATTATGGTCATTTTACACCATTTATTGGTTTACCTACTTATCCTTATCCAATGACCACCAAATTTCATATCTAACCTCAACATACTATAATATGCTCAGTATTAAAATTTAATAGGCAGCGGAGCTCATATAGTGGGTTATTTTAATGTTACTTAAATCTCGAGCTATTTAATCGGTTCAGGGTCTTAACTCACGGTTATTTGGGTTTTTCTTTCATATATCATTAATTCATACTTGTTTTAGGGTTCATATGAAAATCAAAGCGATTTCTACAAGTATTTCTTAACAAAAAGTCCAAGGTGGCTACTTGCCTTGTCATCGACCTTTGGGACATCCATTCTTGAGCTTCTAGTATCTGAATTACTTCAAATTTCCTTCCACGTACTCCTTATTGTGTCTAGTTTCTGAAACCATAAGATTTTCTATCAGAATCGATCTGAATTGGGTTTAACATTGAGAAAACCCGAGAAAATGTCAAATTTTGAGTTGACTTGGACAGTTCAGTTGAACTGGCCATATCATCATTTTCTTCCTCTGAACAGGAAGAAGATGCGCATTTTTCGCGTCGCCGCCATCTGAAAACTCGGCCTGTACAGCCACATTTACAGCATTTCTCTCCTCGATTTCTTTGTGAAACTTAAAAATGGGTATTACAAGGAAGGGCTAGGGATTGATTTGATGATACCTTCTCGTGGATCGTAGCCTAAGATATTTGCTTCGAAAGTTCATCCAAAATATGATTTATCGCTGGAGATAAAACAAAGGATTTCTTATTGGGTAGCCGATTCTAGGGGTTTCAAGGCCCTATTTCTTCATTGAACCTCTTCCATATCCTTTCTTCAGGCTAAAGGAATTGGTTTGGAGAAACGTCTTTGAGTGTAATTCTTATTCTATAAAAAATTTAATGATTCGGGAAGTTTATAAAAATTAGAAAAAGTACCATTTTCTCAATGTTTTTTCAATTTTACTTGTTCTTTGCTTCTAGATACAACCTAGTGGGGATTATACACTGTCTCTTATTGGAGACCTTGAGTGTTGCAAATTCTCCTCTCCTTCGAAAACTTTCGGTCATCCAAAGTGCTTATTCTAAAATAGGTCAGGGTACAAGATTCTTATTTGCCTTCTTTTTCCAAAGTGGCTTCTTCTACTCTATGATTCTTCCATAGGATCTTAACAAGAGAGATTTCCTTGTTTCTCAATCATTTGACTTTCTTGTCTATTATTTGAATCGGGTCTTCTTTATCCGTTAGGTCATCTTTCAAGAAGAGAGTTTCATGAGCCAGTACGTGCGAACAATCTAGGGTCTACTTTCGTAGTACGGATACATGAAAGATATTATGTACTGCAGACAAGTTTGGGCATTGCCCGATTCTATAGGCCACAGATCCAATCCTTTCTAATATCTCAAAGGGACGGATAAACCTAGGGCTTAGCTTCCCCTTTTTACCCTACCTGAGCACCCCTCTCATGGGGTGCTACCTTTAGGAATATATGATCCCCTACCTACAATTTCATGTCCTTGCGCCTTAGGTCTGCATAGCTTTTCTCTCGGCTTTGTGCAGTTTGTATCCTAGCTTTAATCTTCTAGACTATGGCGTTGGTAATTTGCATCAGCTCTGACCTAATAATTGTTGTTTGCCCCCCTCCTTCCCAAAAGATAGGGGATCGAAATCTTCGTCCGTAGAGAACCTCGTATGTGGCCATTTGTATGGTGGCTCGGCAAGTATTATTATAAGCGAATTTCATAAGGGGTAGGTACTTATCCCAACTTCCTGCAAAATCCATCTCATATACTCTCAACATGTCTTCCAATTTTTGCTTGAGCATTTCTGTTTGACCATCTGTTTATGGGTGGAATGTCGTACTATAACTGCGTACCCAATGCCTTTTGTTGAATTTTCCAGAAGCGAGATTTAAATCTGGCATCTCGGTCTAATACTATTGTCTTTTGTTGAATTTCCAGAAGTGTACCCAATACCTTTACTGATGAATATTCATTTTTAATGTTAGCAAGAGTAGCTCAGTTGGAAGATTGTTAGACTGGAGATTTGAAAGTCACACGTATTTTATCCACGTTCAACGCACCTAATACAAGTTTATTATCTGACTATACAATCTAAAAACATAACTTGCTTATCCAATCTAAAATTAGTGATTATTTCTTTTTTATACATAATGAATTAGTGGAAATACCTTTAACTATGAATTTTCATTTTTAATATTAGCGGGGATAGCTCTGTTGGGAGAGCGTCGGGCTAAAGATTTGAAGGTCACGTGTTTGATCTCCACGTTCACCGCACCTAATTCTAGTTGCATAACTCGACTATTCAATCTAAAATTAGTCATTATTCCTTTCTGAAATCTCAATGAATTATCCGAAATACCTAACGTGTTCTAGTTCACCGCACCTTATACAAGTTGGATAACTTGAATATCTTATTAAAAATTACTGATTATTTCTATTTAAAATTTCAATGAATTAGCGAAAATACCTTTACTGATGAATTTTCATTTTTAATGTTAGTGTGGATAGCTCAGTTGAGAGAGCGTTAGATTGAAGATCTGAAGGTCTCGTGCTCGATCCATGTTAACCACACATGGTTCACGTTGCACAATTTGACTATTCAATCTAAAATTAGTGATCATTTCTTTCTAAAATTTCAATTAATTGGCGGAAATATCTTTACTTAAAAACATTCATTTTTAATGTTAGCGAGGATACCTCAGTTTGGAGAGCGTCAGATTTAAGATTTGAAGGTCACTTGTTCAATCTCCACGTTCACCGCACCTGTTTCTATTTGCATAATCTGACTATTCAATAAAAAAATTAGTCATTATTTCTTTTGAATCAGCGAAAATATCTTTACTGATGAATTTTCATTTTTGATGATTGCGGGGATAGCTTAGTTGGGAGAGCGTCAGACTGAAGATCTGAAGGTCACGTGTTCAATCCACGTTCACTGCACTTGGTTCATGGCACCTTATAGTTTAGTTGATTATTATTTCTTTTTAAAATACAATGAATTAGTGGAAATAGCTTTACTTATGAATTTTTATTTTTAATGTTAGCAGGGATAGCTCAGTTGGGAGAGTGTTAAACTAAAGATTTGTTCACCGCACTTGTTTCCATTCGCATAAGCTGACTATTCAATAAAAAAAATTAGTATGAATTAGCGTAAATACCTCATTGGTTGCATAAGTTGATTAAGTTGCATAACTTTATTCAATCTAAAATTAGTGATTATTCCTTTTTAAAATATAATGAATTAACAGAAATACCTTTACTTATGATTTTTTTCTTCTTCAAATATTAGCGAAGATAACTCAGTTTTGAGTGTCAAACTGAAAATCTAAAGGTCACATGTTCGATCCATGTTCACCGCACCTGATTCACGTCACATAACTTGACTCCTGACTATTTAATTTAAAATTAGTTGGGAGAGCGTCACTATAGATCCGTTCACAGCATGACTATTCAATATAAAATTAGTGATTATTTCTTTTTAAAATTTCAACGAATTAGAGTAAATAATTTTACTGATGAATTTTCATTTTAATGTTAGCTTGGATAGTTGAATTGGGAGTGGGAGTGGATTCCTAATTCTTTATTTGACTATAAATGCTCCATAAGACATTTAGTAAAATGACTCATTTTATTGCATGACAACAGAAGAAATAAAATAAAATAGTAATAATAATAATAATAATAATAATAATAAGAAATAAATAAATAAATAATAAATATATATATATATATATAAAAAACATTTGCTAACCCATCCCTACTCCTTCCTTCAATCTCTCACCACTCCTTCCCTAAAAATAAATCTGGAAATTAATCAGGAATTCTTTTCCGTAAAGATTTACCCAGAATTTCTTTGTTACTACCCAAACAAATAGAAAAAAACAAAAAGGGAGTGGGAGTGGATTCCTAATTCTTTATTTGACTATAAATGCTCCATAAGACATTTAGTAAAATGACTCATTTTATTGCATGACAACAGAAGAAATAAAATAAAATAGTAATAATAATAATAATAATAATAATAATAAGAAATAAATAAATAAATAATAAAAATATATATATATATATAAAAAACATTTGCTAACCCATCCCTACTCCTTCCTTCAATCTCTCACCACTCCTTCCCTAAAAATAAATCTGGAAATTAATCAGGAATTCTTTTCCGTAAAGATTTACCCAGAATTTCTTTGTTACTACCCAAACAAATAGAAAAAAACAAAAAACAAAAAGTTTAAGCAGATTTAGTTTGGCCTGAGGAGATACGTCATTTGAAGAGGTCAGTAGTGACATGTTAAATCTTCCTCTTATTTTATTAAGTAATATTAATTTGGTTACAATTATTTTGTTTTGAATTAGAGATTAAAGGAAAATAATTTTGTATGAGTTTTAGGAAATCACAACCAATTATATTTTAGATCTCATGAATTGTTTAGATCTCTGAATTCTTACAATGATTTAGGTTGTCAATAATTTTATAGACAAAGGAAATAAGAAAAAAAAAACTAAATAGAGATGGAAATCCAGAATACTGTTAACCGAAAAGAGAAAAAAAAATGAAAGTAAAGATAAAAAGGGAAGATTTGGAAGATTTGGAAGTAAGGATAGATTAACAAAATTGGCCAATAATATCTCCAAAATAATTACAGTAGAAGATGGAAGATGGAAGATGGAAGATGGAAGATGGAAGATGGAAGATGGAAGATTGAGAAAAGATTTTGTTGAACATAATTTAAAAAAAAATAAAACAGGAAAGATCAGAGGGCAAGGAACTCCGTCAAATTTTGTCTAACAAGAAATATCATAATTTAAGAATGGCCAATGTAAATTAGAGAAATAATTTTATAGAGTTCAAACTTGAAACTGATGCCATGGGCGTTGACTTGGAGTTCAATGGACTTTCATTAAGGATAACGACGGAATCGAACTTTCATTAAGGATATATTTGTGACGACGACTTAAGCTAACCAGGTAAGTGACCTTACTATCGGCATGGTTATATTTGATGTTGACACGTTCCCTGTGGTTCTGCACGTGTCATATATATATATTGATATGTGTGAATTGTCTATGGATCGAAATACTTCCTATATGTTATCTTATGTTATTATAGGTGGTTTGTATGATAATAATTATGGTATGATGTACTCAAGGATATGTTTGAGATAGGATATGAGAAGGATGCACAAAACGAAATGTAACGATAGAAGTAAGATACGTTCATGAAACGTTAAGGTTAGGTTAAATACCAGAGTGCTATGGATAGGAGAGATTGATGAAAGAATATGGTTAGGTTATGGGTAGAAAGGGATAGGTTTGTGATAGATTGCTAGAACGATAGCGTTATGGTAAGTTAGAGAACGATATGACTATGAAGTGTTTACGTTATGACTTGTTTATGATATGGTACATTGTATGCTAGATTATTGTGCTTAAGTAAGAAAGGGCTAGGGATTTATTTGATAACTTCTCGTGGATCGTAGCCTAAGATATTCGCTACCAAAGTTCATCCAAAATCTGATTTATCGCTGGAGATAAAACAAAGGATTTCTTATTGGGTAGCCGATTCTAGGGGTTTCAAGGCCCTATTTCTTCATTGAACCCCTTCCATATCCTATCTTCAGGCTAAAGGAATTAGTTTGAAGGAACGTCTTTGAGTGTAGGACCTTAATTTCCAAAAAATCGTTCTCGGTATGCAACTCACTCGAAACGCCAGATTTTCGATCTCGCGGGTAGCTTGTTCTACGTCGTCTCAGCTCTCGATTCCTTCATCAAGTTTACTCAACTTCTTCCTCTGAAGCTAGAGGAATCCTTAATTTGAAGGAAAAGAGATCGTAGATAGGAATTTTGACTCTTATCCCCAATTTAATTTTGAAACCTATTTCCTTCAATTTGGCACGCTCTCGAGGTTATTTTTCTTCGTGGTCTTCTATGGAAGCATTCCTTGGAGGTGTGGAAACTGATTGGAATCATTCTTGCTCGACGAGTCATCATGTATCCTCGGATTGGATTTTCAAGTTTTTATTGAAGTTCTTCAATGGCATATTGAATTGGGGGAATGGTTTCTTGGCACTTTCAGCACTCTATTCCTTCATAGAACTTGTGGGTAATCTTGTTCAGAAACTGTAGGAATAAGTTTGAAGAGAAATGGTGGAGGATTGCTCTCGAATTTGGAAGAAATCTGAGAGTAGGAGACCCATAATCTAAACGCTTATTGCCTTTAATTGATGGATCGACCTTTCCCGATTCTTATTTCGTATTGTTGCTCCTACTTCCGACCTTATAGGAGGATCTTAAACTGACATTGAGAGCTCCAGAATCATCGTTATTTAGAGATCGAACTTTTTGGATAATTTTTTGGAGATATCAACTCCAATCATAGCCTTACCGACCTCGGCTTTGAATACTAGTCGTTGGATGTGATGAACCGTGCGTGTTCGTTTTAGATCATATCAAATTTTGGAGGAGATCCGACGGTTAAGATTTTAGTTCGAAATATTTTGCTCGGATGGTCACGGTAGATGTTTTGATTCAAATTAGAGTGGCATTTCTGTCCATTCTTCCAGGGGTATTTTGGTAATTTGCCACTTTTTAATATTTTATTATTATTTTTCTCAAAAAAATCCATAATTTTTCTACAAATTTCTCTTCCCTTTTTTATCATTTCCACCTTTTTTTTTTTTGAATCTTGAGATTCCTTCTAGATAAGGAATTATAAATGCGGAAAGATTCTTGATAATTGATAAAATGACTTTTTTGCCCTTTTGATTTACTTTTTTCTTTCAAATCCTTTTCGAAAGGCCTTTAACTCCTTGAAATCACTTGTTAGGGTACACGAGTGACTTGACTAAGTACTTTGTTCTTGCTTAATCCTTTAATTTTTTTTCCTTTGGGTCTTTCACGAGTGACTTATTCTTATGGGAGATAATTTCCTTCATTTTTGGGTGTTACATATACATACTCGTTACAAACACAAAATAAGAAGCAGACTCAAAAGAAGAACAAAAAATACTAGATTAAAAACAGAGGTTAGTCCATGGCCCACACTCCAAAGGCCGCTCTCATCCATGACCAACTCTTAGTTACTTGAAAAAAAATGATAAACATGGAGTGAGTAGAACTTAGTAAGTAGCATACTAGTAGGTTCTTAATCGCGACCTTAAGCTAGGATATTACTTCTTGTTATGTTTTCAGGATCTTATACTAATCTTGAAAACCTTCCCCTAGAATAACCTTCAATTTTCTCCCCATGAACACAATTTTCTCCCCATCTCTCTTTTTTTAAACACTTTTTAAAGTTAAAGAGTAGTTTTGAAGCTTTTTTCTTTTTTCTTTTTTTTTTTTTTGAAAATTCAACGGTATTTTTTTTATAAAAAAATTATGAGTATTTTTTTTAGATAAAGTGCAAAGTTCAATGGTATTGTTATTAATTTAGATTATAATTAAAAAAAATACAAATTTTTGTGGATTAAGTTAATATTAATTTTATTAAAATACATAACACCACATCAAAATTAATTTATTCGGACTAAAATTAAAACTAAAAAATCAATTTATTTTAAACTAAAAAATTAATTTATTTTAAAACTAAAAAGTATTTAAGGATTTTATTTCTTAGACCTATCTTTCTAAATTATGGATTTTATTTCTCTATACTTAAAGCACAAAATTGAAGTTGTTAGTTAGTCAATTATAATATTTGACAGGCTAGTTTTTAAACTACTTTAAATGGGTGTAAAGAAAGCATGAGAATAACTTAGTGTCATTAATCTAACACGTGTTGAGCATGTACTGAACACTTGTTAATACGATGGATACATTACAAATTTATAATCCATCGTATCAGACACTTGACTTTGAATATATTTTGAGAGTGAAACGTACATTAAGCTTTTTTGAAGTATAAAATATATAAACTTATTTATATGAATTTATCTCTAATATAAAATTGATAATTTTTTTGAAATAATTCTTTTTAATTAACGTATCATTGTCACATCAGTGTCCAAGTTTTTTAAGAATGACATGTTACTGTTACGAACAGAAAAAGAAAACGGTAAAAAGATCCTAAGAATTGGGAGAAAATCTCTCATCGAATTGAAGAATGACTAAATCAAATCTAATTCAAATAACTAGATCAAATCTAATCCAAATAACTCAATCAAATCTAATCCTAACAATCCCTCCCTTACATTGAACACGAATAGTAATCAGTTTATATCTACGACTTCATACAAAACTTCCCCCAGGTAACTACATCAATTCTCATGTGCCATTTCTGTTTATTTCTCCAGATCCATGGCTTGCCTCCATTTCTCACTCTTCAATGCTTCTTAAAAGTTTACAAAGTTTGCAGGTTCAATAGGGGTAAACATGGCTGAGCTTCATCATCTTCTTTACAAAAAAAAAATAACTTCTCCTATTGCATAGTTTCTCATCCATACTGGTGGTCTCTTATTCTTTTCCTCGCCTTATTCGAACTAGGAGAGCTTGCTTCAGCCAAAGAGCCAGATGAAATATTTTTTCTCTGCAGTATTTCATCTGCTGCTTCTGTATCATTATTTTCATCTGACGCTTCTATATCATTATTTTCATCTACCGCTTCTATATCATTATTTTCATCTGTCGCTTCTATATCGTTATTTTAATTTGCAGCTTATATATCATAGAGTCTATAAGCTTTTGACTATTCACTAACTCTCAGCAAAAACATAACTCAAACTCTTATCATCTAGCCTAGTTCTCTGAGCTGCCTCCTCTTTTGTCTCTGAATCAACTCGAGCTCACAATATTGTTCTTCTTCCTTCGGCTGCAGCTCCAGAACTAATCGTCGCTGTAATTTTTCTACCCTTCTTCTATTCTTTTCCAGCATTTTATCTAGCTCTTCTCTCTCTTTCGTGCTTGTTCTTCTTTTTGTCTTGTAGCAGTAAGAGCGGCTTCTTTCTCTTTCTCTAGCCTTTCTTCAACTTCTTTTGAATTAATTAGTTCTTCCATCCTCCTAGCTGCATCTTCTTCTAACTTCTTCAACTCTGCTTCACGCCTTTTCTTCTCTTCTTCCTCTTTCTTAAGCTTCTCTATGGAATGATTCCGATCAGTGGATGCACAACGAGGACTGGAACTGAAGGATTTGGGGGAAAGGAGATAACGAGGAAGACCTACTTCTGCGTTGGCGGCTAAGGGAACTTGAACGGCTGCTTCTCCTGGAATGGGTAGTGGAATGATAGGGGGAAGGCACTTGGGTCCCTTCTGCTTCTCTGACTATGGCGATAGAATTGGAGCGGTGAGGGTATGACAGAGACCTTGAACCACTTCTCCCCATAAGTTTCAATTGAGTTTGAGTGGCTGCTACAGGCTGAGATATAGCATGCAATACGAACATTCGATTCAAAGACATCTTTGTCTCCATGATTAAGTCTCTCTCATGATGAAACACCTTGCATGTTCCATTTTGAAACAAAAAGATAACCTCTTTGCTTGCAATTTACCACTACTCAACAAATTGTTCCTTGCAGGTCTGGCACATAGAACACTCCTGTTATTATCATTCTGATTCCATTCACTTCCAACTGTAAATTACCCTTTCCGGTTACAACCATGCTTGAAGTTCCCCAATTGAAATTGTCTTAGCTGTTACCATATCTATTTGGTATCATATTTATGTCTAGTATCTATATCTCATTTTTATTTTTGTTACTCTGAGATATTTTGCTTTTATAAATAGATATGTTCACGAAAATAAGTTTAATTTATGTTGAGATGGAGAATAAAAATTGACACTTAAGGACGTTGATACTTGGGACTTTGATTCCTCTTAGTGTGAAGCTTGCATCTTGAAATTATTTGGGTAGAGAATGTGTTTCACTTAAAATTCACTCAAGAGAAAATAATCAAATAACGAACCATATTTGAGAGAGGATAACTTTTTTTTTTTTTTTTTTAATCTTTGAGAAATAAGAAAGAATAAATATTAAAACATGGCATGAATGACATCTTCTTGAATCTTTGTTTTGTTCTCCTAAATGTATATAAAAAGAAAAAAAAATCTTATATATTTTTAGATATAATTTAAGATTACCTATTTAATAAAACTCCATCCAAACTTCTACTCATCAATTTAATTATTATTTGTATACAATTGTTAATATGTAAGAAAATACACGTACAAAATGTTTATACTATTGGTAATACACTAGTCTTGGTTGTTTGACTAAAACAATGTAACCATTGTCCAAACTAAAGAATTTGATTCGAAGCTATCTCCTAATAGAGGGAGGCTCAATTAGACTTTGTTGTAAGATTCGACCATGTCAATGATGAAGAAGTGCAAGCTGTTGGAAGGTTTGCCGTGGAAAATTTCAGAGGTGGTAGATATAATTTAATTTACAAGCGTGTGGTGAATGGTCTTTTCAGTCCCATATAGGCTTTGACCCCAAATTTTATAATATTGTGATAGAAGCTATAAATGACAATAATATTCATTGATCAGATATTGCAATTGTGAAGAAGTTCCAGTTCCGTCATATGCATTGGACGCTACCGCCATCCTATAAGCTCTTATCTTTTGAGGAATTCATCAAATTCCCTCTCCACAAGTAACGCATCCTTATCTTTTGAGGAATTCATCAAATTCCCTCTCCACAAGTAACGCATCCTTATCTTTTGAGGAATTCATCAAAACTAATTATAAATTAAGAGAAAAATATTTTTGTAAAGATAGATTTATCTCTAAAGCTTTCGTAACCAAACCATGTTTAGACTAGCAGTTTAAAGTCAGGAGATGCGGTCACAGGTGTGATTATTTTGAATGGGTTCGTAATAGAACGTATCGTTGAGATGAGGGTGCCTTCAAAGGTTGTGCACTCACGGATAGGGTTGTTATGTAGTGTTAGTCTGTCTTTGTGTTCGAGTTTTTTTGTACTTTTTTTTTTTAATAATTGTATTCGAAATACTTTTTTTTTTGTTTGGATAAATTTGAACAACACCGTCTTATAATTTAATTTAATTTAATTTTATATTTAATGTTGTGTTGTTTTCTCAATCTCATTTTATTTTACAACATTTTCTTATTTTATATTAATTTACTTTTATTTTTATTTGTTTTCACTCTCAATTTTCGTTTCTATTTGAGTTTTGAACCCTTGAAATTTGGGTTGTGACGGATTGGTATCAGAGCAGATAGATTTAAATTATATAGATTTTTTCTTAGGATAAAGAGTCATATATCTTTATGACTCAGCTCGATGACACGTCTCTCCGCGACCAAGTAAGCAGTCTAACCCTATTTTGTCGTATATGATATATTGTAAAACTTGTATGAATTTATTGTATGTTTTGATTTTCGTGGTAGGATGAAAAGAGTGGTCATGAGATATCTGACTAGCCATAGGAAAACAGAGAGTTGGCGTTGCACAGTGCAAGACATCTATCCATGAAATTTTGGTACTAGAAATGAAGAAACTGGAGATGGTCCCCAAACGGGACCATTTCGAATCGCAATTTCTTTGGTTCCCTGGCAGCGTCAACCAAATTAACCCTACGGAGTGACAATTCTTGAGCTTCCACTCCTCCGTGGTCATGGTATCCAGCTTCACCCTCAAAATGGGTTCCTGAATATCTTTCTCGTATAGATAATCTTCAATCTGCATCTTCTAGAAACTGATATCGAACAACAGCGCACACACTTGATATAAATGAACACAAAGAACATGATAGGGAAAATGTAAGAAGAAATATTGACAAATGGTTTTGTATTAATGACTTTAGGTATGCAAAGAGAGGATATGGAGAATGAGAAATGTACATTTAGGGGGAGCTCAAGTGTGCCAACCTCAACAAAAAATGTTATTGCCACTAGATGAACACCACGACCTAAAATAAGAAGGTCAGATATTGGGTTTAACCCCACCAAGAGAGATCAATCACAAGATTAGTTTTATGTCCACCTACCACAAATAGATGTCATACAGCTCAGCTTGAGCTAGTTGAATTCTACAAATAGCAAAAGGGTATGTTCACAGTCGAGTTTATTTGACCTGCAAAGGCTCTTGTCAGTGATCACTCAAATGCTTGGCAAAGACACCAAAGCCAACACCTCTACTAAAGAAGGGAAGACAAAAAAAAAAAAAAAAAAAAAAAAAAAAAACACTAAGCAACACCATGTTCACGCAGAAATACCATCCAGACGGATGAAAGAGAAAGGTCGACCACAATAATTTCAAAGAAAATAGAGAGTTATGATAAGTTAAGGTCAGATCAACTTTGAGTTCAAAGCAACAAGAACCAAAGACTGATTCGAAAATTCTATGGACTAGTCAAAAGTTGTCCACAAGATTAGGAAGACATCATATAGGATGGAGCAATTGCTCCTATGGATAACAGACTCATAACCCTGTTGTCCATGTCAGTAACTTGAAACGTTATTATTCCGGACCAAGAAAAACATCAAGTAAAGAGCTTATAAAAGGTGGCATGACGTCCTGCAAAGAAAGGAAAAAGAAATTGTTTCAAGCGAGAAAGTAGGAAAGACACGAACAGAGAAGAAAGACTTGAAGAGTTAACAAACCGAGTTAAGTGCTTTTCAAAAAGTTCCTAGGAGGTTGGAAAAGACTCTCAAATACTAAGATCAGCTAGAAGCGCGTCTACGAGACCTAAAGTCAGCCTCATCCTACAACGTTGAGTTTTATGAAGAGCCGGTTGATAGAGATATTGAAAAATTACTTTTTTAGCTTAATAACATTGCTTTATTTGAAACTATTTTAACGATTTCCTCCTCACATTTTCTAAAATATTTCTTCTAAACGTGATTCAAGCATAACACTGCTATTGTTTTCATTCAGTCTAAATTTTGGCATGGTTGACTTGTTCATCTAATTTGAACAAATGTCCATAAATGATTGTCCCTCACTACTGCAAGAGTGCGATTGTGACACTTGAAATCTATTTAGTTGTGGGCCGTCATCTTCTGACTAGTTTACGTGAGTTTGGCATAGGGCATACGTGTAGCTTGAAAAAGAAATGTTTGGATGCGGACAGTGAATAAGGGTTGGCCATGCCCTATGGAAGGTTTTTTTTTTACCACATATGGACTTTGGGCTAGTGAGTCTTAAATTTGGGTTCATTTGAAAAATTTTGGTTCGTTTTTTTAGTTCAAACGAACCCAAATTAAACCTACTAGTTCCTTCCCTCTTTTTTCCTTTTTCCTTGCACGACTCACTCCATATTCTTCTATTGCTAACCTCTTCTTGCTTTTTTGAAACTTCTTTAAAGGCTATTGTTCACCGATTATTTGGGAGCATCTTCCTTAAATGGATTGTGACCACAGATGGACCTATGTAGAAAATTTGTACCCTCTTTCCTAAAACCTTTAGCAGGACAACATACCTAAAACAGGTGCGCTGACCAGACTGCGTTTTACACCTCGTCTCACCCCCCCGGAGCATATGGATCCTACCCAATCGATGAACACTCAAAACAAAACTCGCCCATCCTTTTTGGCACACATGGACGCGAGAACCATCCTAACCGATTAATCTACAGTGGGGAGAACCCGGACCCTTAAAGCACTAAGCAAGAAGGTGGCTTGGTTGTATAAGCAAGGGTTAAAGAAAAGGTGAGTTTGAAAAGACGTATCGCGTAATTGTCCCTGTAATCAAAGCTTCATTCTTTCTTGATCTATGGATCCGACTTTATGAAAAAATCATTCTTTCAGCTGAAAAGTGTGCACTGTTGGGTATGGATACAGCAGGACCTCTTGTTTTCTAGATGCGATAAACCGGAGATGTTGGCTAAGAAAGCTAAGCAACAGGCCAGGTATAGGAATACAGGACCGAAATATGGTAAAAATGCACATACAAATTGATTGACATGATACCCTCTCCCTCTCACGTCTCTTTCTTTGACTAATTGGCTCGTTTTGCGACGATAAGCGGGAAATCCTATCAGAGTAGGGAAAAGAAATGCATACGGTCCTCGGAATCAATTGCCTGTTAGCCAAGCACAATCGACGGCGAGCTCAACCAGGAGCAGAATGCTATAAGTTACGCGATAGAAGCCAAGGTTTCGATCATCTACTACTAACCGAGAAGCTCTTTAGTAGAAGAGTGGAGGCTAACCACAATGAGAGATGTGAAAAATACATTCGTCATACGACAAACTTAATGAGATAGCGCGCAACCTTATTGGTAGAACCTGACTGATCCCGCTGGCTCTGGTCAAGAAAAAGTAAAAGTTGTCGACTACTCCTATTCTTTTTTTTCGTACGTGGACGATAGTCAAAATCAACCCAAGTTTTGAGCTAGTCGCTAAAGATGTATGAATCACATACCTGGTACGAAAGGCGGTCTTTGTAGCAGTTTCTTGCTCCAAACGTATAAACAAAAAGAGAAGCAATTGGTCCTAAAGAGGATCAGGTTCCATATAACCAATGCAACATTCTCGCGATGGAAGATGGGGGGGGGCTAGAGGCCGTGAACTCGAGATCAGAGGGTCCTGACTTAGTCCGACTGACCTTCTTGATTGGCTTGCCCCCGCCCTTGTAACACGGTCAACGCGTATGTGGTCTCTTTCCTTTCGTTTATCGGAGATAGCCTTACCCCAGCTCTTTCGGCTCATGACAAGCAAATGAAAGCGAATCCTCACCTGATCGAGTTCGCCTTGCCATACGAATCGACATCGCCAAACCAAGAGCTACTATTTTTCTTTATTAAAGAGAATCTAACAGTTTTGATAAAACCAACCTCTTCTAAAGAAGAAGTCGCTCGGCCTTGTCACACCGTGGTACTAATGCAGCAACTCTCCCGCTTACCTTTTGGCCTACGTGAAAAGGGAATTCCCATCAATAGGCCCTCCCAGCTCCCGAACTGTCTTTCTATCAATCGAGAGAGGTATAGAATAGTACAACAAACCAACAAGACAAGAATGGACTCATAAGATGGGTGGTCAGGGAAACTGTTAAGGATATTTAGTAATAAATTATAGTTTACCATATATATTATATTTGATATTTTATCATAAAACAAATATCTAATATTTGCCTATATTACCATAGGTACTCTTTCCTATTTATTGTTATTGTCCATTTATTACTATTTCCATATCCTGGTCATTTATTTGATTATAATATAATGATAAATTTCACACCATTTAGGTGTGGTGGATTCAGCAAACATTCGCAGAAACGATTTCATTTGTGTTATCCGCCAAGGAAATGATCAAGAAATTCAGATCCTGAATAAAGTACTGTAGGCAAGCGAAGCTTTTGAAAATGAAAGCGTGTAGAACTCATATCCACTTTCTGTTCAATATCGTAAACTTTCGGATTTGATCTTCCTTACCTTCTGGGTGACGTGAGAGACAATTTAGGCCTAGCGTGCATACTGATTCGGTCAACAATAAGGTACAAAGCATATTGATTTAAATGGCCTTGAATTCCATTATCGTAGGTCCGCAAGATCTCTACTAGGTTTAGTGCACTTTGGTAGTTGTGAATGTTTGCGTAATCGAAATGTCTTTCTCAGTCGACATC
>CM031900.1:12560691-12594171 GCA_018691285.1 Cucurbita argyrosperma subsp. sororia
CTGAAAAGTTCCTACAGTTCTAGGATTAGGAATAGATGACCTAGACTACAGTTCTAGGATTAGGAATAGATGACCTAGAGTGACCTATACTGAAAAGTTCCTACAGTTCTAGGATTAGGAATAGATGACCTGACCTAGAGTGACCTACTTGACTGAAAAGTGACCTAGAGTGACCTATACTGAAAAGTTCCTACAGTTCTAGGATTAGGAATAGATGACCTGACCTAGAGTGACCTATTTGACTGAAAAGTTCCTACAGTTCTAGGATTAGGAATAGATGACCTAGAGTGACCTATTTGACTGAAAAGTTCCTACAGTTCTAGGATTAGGAATAGATGACCTGATCTAGAGTGACCTATTTGACTGAAAAGTTCCTACAGTTCTAGGATTAGGAATAGATGACCTGATCTAGAGTGACCTATTTGACTGAAAAGTTCCTACAGTTCTAGGATTAGGAATAGATGACCTTAGGAATAGATGACCTAGACTAGGATTAAACCACATTTTAAATCATATTATGATGCATAATCATACTACTTATAGATAAGTTGAAGTTGTGCATTGCCACACATTCCTTTAGGTTAGGCCCCATTGATATATCTAAACTATCAAAATTATTTTATTCTCTTTAAATTGTCCTTTTTTTCTTTTGGAGGGGCATTCCGAGAATCGAACTTGAGACCTCTTGCACCCAAAGCAAGAATTATAACACTAGACCAAATGCCCTTATTATGGATTATATATTAAGTTGTTTATGGAATGTATCATCATTATTTCATTGATTTTCTTTGTTAATGAAATCCATGAGCAATTATTATTATATCTTTTAGATCTCGATCGCTCTTAAATTATTTACATAGGGTTTGCGATTATGAAAGAAGAAAAAAAATAATTACATACGTGGAGTACACAAGTAAATGATATTAAAAAGCATTATCATTAAATGAAAATACACTAGCTCTAAGGCTCATCTAGTGAGAAATGAACATAGGGGCATTCCGAGAATTGAACTCGGGACCTCTCGCACCCAAAGCGAGAATCATACCACTAGACCAAATGCCCTTTCTAAAAAATTACCAACATTTTTAACTCCTACTCAATATATTTTTTTTCTCTCAAGTTTGAAATCTATTTTCTTGAGCGGTTGTTGGACTATAAAATAAAAAGTTGATGGTCTAGTATTTTACTTGTAAGTAAGGCATGTAATGTTGAATTGTTCTAATATGCAAGTGTTATCGAATAAACTACAACCCAAAAAATTTGTTTCTTAGCATAATATGAATTTAGATGAAGAGTTATTAGGAATAAGATGGAGAAAGAAATTTTCTTTAAAATAATAAACAGACCCAAGTTCATCGTTGTTGTTGTCTAATTGTGATTTTGCAAAAAGCTTAACTAATATGAAATATCAAGGTAAATCAAGAATATATCCTACACGTCATTCAAGATGACAATAAAATGGAGTTAAATTGAACGCAGTTTTAGTTTCATGTCTAGCATAATTGTATTAATGATATTAAAGAGAACTTCGTGTTTTATTAGAAGAGACCAACTTCCTTTAAGATACTAGGAGTTTAAACTACTTTCATTGTAATTTCAATCACTCCAGATTACAAATTTAGGGTTGGCTAATTGGACATCAATTATCAACTTTAGGTTATAATTTAGGTAGTAGCCATTATAATATTAATGAGCATAAGAGTTACAATTATTTCATGGACCATATGTGTTATAGTTAAATGAATACATATATATATATATTATGTATGTCGAGGTTTGGGTAAAGCACAAAGTAGTAAGGAACACCATTGTCAACTCTAGAGCCACCCACAACTCATGATGGAGACTGATGCAAAATATTTTAACATCCTTTGGCATCAAGATACAGGAAAGATGAACGCCGTCAAATTGGAAGCTTTGCTTGTCTTGAGAGTCACAATGAGAACTCTAATCAAGCTGGAGCCTTGGACTAGGCAAATTGTTTAGTGATAGTTGAAATGGATGACTTCGACGTCGTGTCAGGAACGAACGTCCTGCTTAAACACAAAGTCATTTACATGCCTCTAGCAAAATGTCTAGTAGTAATGGAGTCTAACCCGATGATCATTCAGAAAAACATCCATCAACCAAGAGGGTTGAAAATGATGTCGATACTACAGTTGAGAAAGAATCATAGCCATGATGAATCTATGCTTGCTGCTACTGTTGTGATTGAAAAGGTGAGCTCGAGTGAGCCAACCTCAATAGAAACCTTGTTGCCACTACATGAACACCACGATGCAAAACAAGGTCAGATAATGGATTTATCCCCACCAGAAGAGACAAAAAAGAGGTCAGATACTGAAGAAGGGAGACAGAAACAAACCACTGAAGCAACACATGTTCACACGTAAATATCATCTAGATGGATGAAGAGAAGGGTCAGTCGGAAGCGTCAACCACAATAATTTCAAGAAAAATAAAGAGTTCATATAAGTTAAGTTCAAATAAACTTCGAGTTCAAAGCAACAAGAACCAAAAACTTGTGTGAAAATACTATGGACTAGTTAAAGTTATCCATAAGATTATGAAGACACCATATAGAATCCAATTTCTCTTATGGATGCGGACTAACCTTGTTGTCCACGTTAGTAACTTGAAACGTTATTATTTCGACCAAGAAAACATCAAGCAGAAGCAGGTGGTATGACGTCAGAAAAAATAAGAAAAAATTTTCAAGCGAAGAAAGTAGGAAAGACACGAATAGAGAAGACATGAAGACTCAACAAACCGAGAAGTGATTTTCAACAGCACCTAGTAGGTTGGAAGAGACTCCTCATTATGAGATCAGCTGGAAGTGCATCGAGAGACCTAAAGTTAGCCTCATCCAATAAATTGTGTGGGGGCAGATGTCACAGTCATGATTGCCAAAGGCGTGTTGCCTGTGGTTGCATGTTGCATGTCTCAGCCATTCTTGTAAATGATTTGTTGTCCAAGGCGGTTATTTGGACAATGTTATTGTTTACCGATTATTTGGGCGACACGCCTTGAGCAATCATGACCATCACAATTGGCTAAGACATTTTTAGTCCATATGTTATTGTTGTCCAAGAGACTCCTCATTTCGAGGTCATGATTGGCTAAGACATTTAAAGAAGTTTTACCTAGGGCAACTTCTATCACAATCCTCTTCTCGCTCTCTGAAACTTCTTTAAATGTTATTATTCACTGGTTATTTGGGCGCGTCTTCCTTAAAAGGGTTGTGACGACAGATGACCTGGGTAAAACTTCTATTGGGAGATCAGTGCAGCAGAGAATCTGTGTCCCTTTCCTGACACCTTTAACGAACAACATAACAAAGAGTTCCTAGAAAAAATATCATAGAACAATTTGTGTAATGCCTTTGAAGTTAGGCTCGAGGCTCTATCTTATCTCCAAAGAATATGGTTCATTCTCTATTCGCATAGAAATTCTGAATAGAAAGTGGTACCCTCATCTTCTTTTACAAAACTTTCTCAAGTCCTCATGGAATGATTTGAAAGTGGTACCCTCATCTTCTTTTATAAGACTACCTCGGCCTTCATGGAATGATTATGCTATGTTTATTCTTGTTGTTTCCAAGTTTTCTTGTTGTTGGTCCATATCTTTTAGGGATACCAATAATAACAGTCATTTTAGTATGCTAAGGATCCATATGTGTCCCTGAAAATTAGTTAATGCTATATTTTTCTTATATTGGCCATAATATCTCTCAACCAAATGCATTAGTTGAAAATGTATTTAATATTTTTCTTTTGTCCTTTTCTTTTTTCCAATGGTCTTATGTCTCCATTCCATTTGAAAATTGATATTTTGTTTGGTAATTTTAAACTCATTATTTTTGTTTGTTCATTCCACCTAATTTGTAAAAAAAAAAAAAAAAAAATTATACCACAATACCAAATGCCTTTATAGTGGATCTATCATTTTTAGTTGCCCGTGTGTATTTGTTTTCTGCACCTCAATATATGAAATTTATCCAACCTCAATATATGAAATTTATCCACATATTTTTGTGCTTTAGAACCTACTATTATTGTCATGTTAAATTGACATGGTCTAACACACACAGTTGAAGCAGCATTGCCACTAGAGCCCATGCATTCCTTTGGGATAGATATGTTAAAAATTAGGCCCATTTGATAACTATTTTTATTTTTGTTTTTTGTTTTTTGTTTTATTTCAAAATTATGTGTTTTATCCTTTTATAAAAAAAAAACATTTGAATTTTAAGCAAAAAAAAAATTCATACCCAACTAAGTTTTTGAAAAATATTTTTATTTATTTATTTTTTCTTTATTTTAGTTTTCCAAACATAGATTGATATGGAGTGGCTAGTTTTCAAAACTACTTCTTTGCTACAATTGAACAATATTTATATTCTAAAATGGGATTCACTTCCTTTAAGTTTATGTAATTTTTTTTATTACTCTGTTTACTTCTATCTCATGTTACTCCATTTGTATTTACTTCGTTTTATACAAAAGTTCACCGTAATTAATAAATTCATGTACTTAATACATTCCCTACAAGAATAAATTTTTTTGTATCAGGATAAATTACAATGAATACGGAGAAAAGAAATCCCAAAAATAAGTAGAAGGTTGAGAATTTCACTCAACCACACAATGTCAAAGCGTGACTGCATGGCTCACACGCAATTCTTCCACAAGAATGGCATGAAACTTGCATAGATGATGCTCGAATTTCGAAGGGGAACTTCTCAACTTGATTGATCAATTTCATTCATCACAAATCTGATTTTTACATAATAATTTGTGGGTATTTATAGTCTCCCATAAAAAAAGTTAGTGGATGGGATTTAATCTCGATCCCCTTAAATCTCCAAAAAAAAAAAAAACGAAGCCAATTTGACAATTCTACCATTACAAATTTATGAAATTAAAAATAAATAAAGTTTTCTAACAACTCATGTAATGATGCTCCTTCAAATGTGTAAATATTCATTTTTGAAGCTCCAAATGGTCCTTCCTCAATCTAATAAGCTTGTAACACATGAAATAATAGTTGAACCGAGCCTATCCAATTTTGTAGATGAAGAATGAATGCTTGTTGAATCTTCTTGGCCTTGGATCGTGTAATAGGTCCAGTTGGAACATTTGGAACACTGTGATCCTTATCATCTTCCCCCTCTTCAAAAGGATTCGTCCTCGAATCAAAAAATCATCACCTACATCAAAAAGACTCAAGTCAGCAACATTGAAAGTAGAATGTGCTGAAAATTCTCCTGGAAGATCATTTTACATGCATGGTTATTAATTCTTTCAAGGACTTGATAAGGGTCATCCCCTCTTGGATGTAAATTTGTCTTCCTTTGAGATGGGAATCACTCCTCGTGAAAATGTATCCAAATCCAGTTACTGGTTTGAAAAATGATTTCATTCCGTCCTTTGTTAATTCTTGTAGCAACATTGAAATTTTGTTTCTCAATTGTCTCCTTCCTCTCTTTATGCAATATTCTGATCCCATTTGCCTTACTTGTGGCTGCTTTACTCACAAGAATATTAGAATGAATAGAAAGCAAATCAAGACTACGTGGATTAAATCCGTAAGCAACTTCAAAAAGAGAACAATGAGTGGCAAACATTCGTCCCAAGACTTAATATTCTTACAAATAATAGCCATAAGCAATGCTCCTAATGTTCTATTAACCACCTTAGTTTGCTCATTAATCTGAAGATGACATGTAGTTGAAAACAATAATTTGTTACCCAATTTATGACTTAAAATTCTTATAAATAATAGCTCTAAGCAATCTGATATTTTATTAACTACCTCATTTTGCTCATGAGTGTGAGGATGACATGCAGTTGAAAATAATAATTTGGTACCTAATTTATCCACCATACTTTACAAAAGTAACTTAAAAATTTAGCATCCCTATCATTTTTTGTGTGCAGCAAACATGGGCAACATTGACTACTTATAAACATCGTGCTTCATGTTAAAGGTCATATAGATCGTGATGAGCATTTTCTCCCATATCTTGATTTCGCTAACTAAAGTTTTCCAATACTCCCAAACTTCATTACCTTATATAACCTCTTGGGATAAGGATTCATATAACATTTCATAAAATAAGATCTACTGATGAATTTCATAGCATTTGAAGGTCATCTAGGTCATGAACCGAAGGTAAATTACCTTAAGGGCATTATGGTCATTTTACACCGTTTCTTGGTTTACCTACTTATCCTTATCCAATGACCACCAAATTTCATATCTAACCTCAACATCATATAATATACTCAATGTTAAAATTTGATATGCAGCGGAGCTCATATAGTGGGTTATTTTAACGTTACTTAAATCTCGAGCTATTTGATCGGTTCAGGGCTTTAACTCACGGTTCTTTGAGTTTTTCTTTCATATATCCTTAATTCATACTTGGTTTAGGGTTCATATGAAAATCCAAGCAATTTCTACAAGTATTTCTTAACAAAAAGTCCAAGGTGGCTACTTGCCTCGTCGTCGACGTTCGGGACGTCCATTCTTGAGCTTCTAGTATCTGAATTACTTCAAATTTCCTTCCAAGTACTCCTTATTGTGTCTAGTTTCCGAATCCAAAAGATTTTGTATGAGAATCGGTCTGGAATGGAGTTAAAATTGAGAAAACCCGAGAAAAGGTCAAATTTTGAGTTGACTTGGATAGTTCAGTTGAACTGGCCATATCATCGTTTTCTTCCTCTGAACAGGAAGAAGATGTGCATTTTTCACATCGCTACCATCTGAAACTTGGCCTGTATAGCCACATTTACAGTGTTTCTCTCCTCGATTTCTTCGTGAAACTTAAAGATGGGTATTACAAGGAAGGGCTAGGGATTTGATTTGATACCTTCTCGTGGATTGTAGCCTAAGATATTCGCTTCCAAAGTTCAGTTGGGAGAGTGTCAAACTAAAGATTTGAAGGTCACGTGTTTAATCTCCACGTTCACCGCACTTGTTTCCATTTGCATAAGCTGACTATTCAATAAAAAATTAGTTATTATTTATTTTTAAAATTTCAATGAATAATGAATTAGCGGAAATACCGCACTTGGTTGCATAAGTTCATTAAGTTGCATAACTTTATTCAATCTAAAACTAGTGATTATTTCTTTTTAAAATATAATGAATTAGCAGAAATACCTTTACTTATGATTTTTTTTTTCAAATATTAGCGAAGATACCTCAGTTTTGAGAGCGTCACACTGAAAATCTAAAGGTCACGTGTTTGATCCAAATTAGAATTTTCATTTTCAATGTTATAGGGGATAGCTTAGTGGGAGACCGTAATATTGAAGATTTGGAGGTCATGTGTTCGTTCGAACTTCACCACACCTGATTTAGAGAGGATGAATTTTCATTTTAATGTTAGCGTGGATAGCTGAATTGGGAGTGGGAGTGGGTCTGTAGATTAAAATTTCAATGAATTAGCGTAAATAATTCTACGGATGAATTTTTCGTGGATAGCTGAGGTGGGAGTGGGTCTGTAGATCTAAAATAGCGTGGATTCCTAATTCTTTATTTGACTATAAATGCACTATAATATATTCAGTAAAATGACTCATTTGAGTGCATGGAACAATAAAATTGATGTTCCCGTAGAATCGTCAATACATTCTACTTTAAATGTTGCTAAGTTGAGTCCTTTTGATGTAGGTGATGATTTTTCTTATTCGAGGACGAATCCTTTTGAAGAGTGGGATGATGATAAGAATCACGGTGTTCCAACTGGACCTATTACACAACCCAAGGCCAAGAAGATTCAACAAGCATTCATACTTCATCTACAAATTTGGATAGGCTAGGTTTAACCATCATTTCATGTGTTACAAGCTGATTAGTTTGAGTCAAGACCATTTGGAGATTCAAAAGTAAATATTTGCACGGTTGAAGTAGTGGATGAAGTTGCAAGCATCATTTCATGAGTGGTTAGAAAACTTTATTTATTATTTTAATTTCATAAAGTTTGGAATGCTCAAATTGACTTCGTCTTCTGTGGAGATTTAAAGAGATCGAGATTAAATCACGAACACTAACTTCTTTTGTTGGGAGACTATAAATACCCACAAATTATTATGTAATAGCCAAACATAAATAAACAAATAAACAAATAAAAAGCTAAAATAATAATAATAAAAAAAAAATAATTAATTAATTAAAATTAAAAAAAAATTAAAAAGAAAAAAAAATTCCCCCACCTTTCTCCACTAACCTCTCATCCCTTCCCACAATTATCTCTCCTCTGCCCCTCTTACCCTAACTGGGAAAAAAAGAGAAACAGAAAACGTGCACAAGAAAAAGAAAAAAACAGAAAACAACAATGGTCAGATCTGAGAATAAGTACAATGGCATTTAGAGATTTTTGTCAGTTATTACGGTAAAATCCTATCTCAGATTTCCTTTTCCTTTATATTTTATAGTTATTGTGATAAGAAATTAATTTAGGATCAAGTCTTCTTTCCTATCTTTTGACAGTATGTAATAATCAGATCCATATACAATTATTAGATTTTTGTTAGCATTTTAATCATACAAAATAAGGTTATAAGTTAGATTCAATAAAATTATAAGTGGCAAATCTATAAACTAAAAGATCTAGTCTGTACTTAAAATTGGTCAGTAATATGAGTTTACACAATTGAAAAACCTATTTACAGAATCAAAAAGATTAGAGAGAGAGGGAGGGAGATTGAAGAAAGATTTGTTAAATAGTATTTAACAATAAAAGGAAAATATCTTACGGCAGTGAGCTCCTTTCAATTTTAAAACCTATTTACAGAATGAAAAAGATTAGGGAGAGAGGAAGGGAGAGTAAGGAAAGATTTGTTAAACAGTATAACAATAATAGGAAATATGAGAGGTCAATGAGCTCCTTTCAATTTTGTGTAACAGAAAACCAGCAGATAGCTTCTTTAAATTTTGTCCAACAGAAAAGATCAGAATTTTACAATGGCCAATCTAAATTAGAGAAATAATTTTATAGAGTTCAAACTTGAAACTGATGTCATGAACTCATATAGGTTGACTCGGATTTCAAAGGACGAAATCGAACTTTCATTAAAGATATATTTGTGACAACGATTTAAGCTAGCCAGGTAAGTGACCTTACTATCGGCATGGTTATATTTGATGTTGACACGTGCCTTGTGGTTCTGTACGTGTCATATATATTGATATGTGTGAATTGTCTGCTGATCGATATGCTTCCTATATGTTATGTTATGTTATAATATGTGGTTTGTATGATAATAATTATGGTACGATGTGCTCAAGGATATGTTTGAGATAGGATACGAGAAGGATGCACAAAACAAAATGTAACGATAGGAGTAAGATACGTTCACGAAACGTTAGGTTAGGTTACATACCGGAGTGTTATGGATAGGAGAGATTGATGAAAGAATACGGTTAGGTTATGGGTAGAAAGGGATAGGTTTGTGATAGATTGATAGAATGATGACATTAGGATACGTTCTGGTGATGATATGACTAAGGTACGTCACGTAATGATATGTCTGTGATAGGTATAAGAACGTTAAGGCTATGGTAAGTTAGAGAACGATATGACTATGAAGTGTTTACGTTATGACTTGGTTATGATATGATCCATTGTATGCTAGATTATTGTGCTTAAGTACGAAATCATGTGAACGTGAATGTATGTTATTTATGCTGCTTAGTTGATGTGATATGAATGCATGTGACGATGTGTGGCCCTTGTACGATTATGGCTTGTTGTATGGGTATTGAAATGTAACTGAATGAATTGTATGACATGAAATACGGTAAATTGCACGATACATAACCCCGCTAGGAATATGTATGATATGTAACGAAATGAGAATGAGAATGACATGTAAACATGAAAACGTGGCGCAGGGTTATGCTCATTAAATGATGACTGTAGGACTAGTGGGACCTCATGCATATTGTGTATTCATGCATTTGGGGGGATACCCCTATCCCATCACGAGGGTACGGACGCGTACATCCAAATGGCAGGACAACGATCGTTATGCTCCGCATAGTGCTGCCGTGACGGTTTTAGTTTTAGCGGGTCCCGGTGGGCCCCAGAGAATGCCCACCGGCTAGGGACAGTGGCCCAGCGGTGTGCGAACTAGCTGGTGAGCCCATACTCGCACGTATGGGCTGCGTGTAGAGTATATGGTACACGTCCACGATTACCTGTTAGGATTACACCGTTGTAAAAACGAAATGAAACGAAACGAAACGAAAAAGAAACGGAACGAAATGAAACGAAACGAAAGATAGGTCCCATCATTTCATTGCATGTGATTGTTGCATTTAATCCCAATAGTGGGGTCACTTACTGAGTATTTCTTTAAATACTCTGGCCATGTGCTACTACATTTTTCAGGTTAAGGCAAGGCATTCTTGTACGGCTGACGACGGCATCGCAACTCGAGATCATGGCACATGCATAGGCTAGTGGTATTTGTTTTCCTAGACTTAGGATAGAATAGGATGTTTTAAACTTAAACGCTTATTTATTTTATTTCGGGTCTTTTGTTGTGTCGTTTTAAAGATGTTTTCGAAACACGTAAGTCCATGGCTGTGTTTTTAAGTTAAAGGTTATGTTTTATGGAATTTAAATGAAGTCTTCCGCATTCAATGTTTATGGTATGTATACAGTAGCGACCTTAAATTAAGTGGAAAATTTCGGGTTGTTACATATTATGTAAAAGCATATTTGTGATCAATGAAATTGATCTCTTAAGTTGATACGATCCCCCTTATAGAACTGTGAGCATATCTTTGACATTTCTAAGTTTCATGCAATTCTTGTGGTAGATTGCATCTGAGTCATTCAATCAAGCCTTGATCAAGATCGATTCTGAAATGACTCAATTTAGAAAAAGGTTCCAAATCTTGTTTCTCAATCTTGGATCTCATTATCTAATTCTAGCTTTACGTTGATCCAAATTTTGTATAAGAAGGTGTTAATTTCTTTAATACAAGGGTTCTTGCTTCTACAAAAGCTTGGCTCGTTGGGATGAAGATTACGGTTGGTCTATCATCCTTCAACGGGATCTTCTATCCCCATGACTTGCTCTGATGCGGTTGTTCTTCTAACGTCGATGACACGTCCAGTTGTCGAGATTGGTAATGTGAGTTTGTAACCCATCCATTGAGGTTCTTGGAATGATTCTATAGCTTATCATTTCCATGTTGGGAATTGGATCATGGGTCTTGGGCGAAGGAATCCTTGATTTACCGCCCTTCGAGTTGAAGTGTCATAAGGCTAATTTTTTTTTCTATTTTTTTAATTTTTTTTAGAGATTTTATTTGATTTTATTTCAATTTTGTCAAACTCACTCACGTTCTCATCTCAATCATTTCAACCCTGTTGGCATTCAATAAGAGAGACTTTAGAAATAACCTATAACTATTCAACTGGATTAGAACATTAACAATTTGAATCAAATAAAGTGACATTAACCATTTGAATCACCTCAACCCCACTTGTTGAACTTGACCAAATGTCTATAACATAACACTAACAAAGGGACAAAGTTCATAAAAGTCTTTTTAATCTAAAATACCATTGAACTTGACCATTATAGTGCCTCTCAAACGTAGGTAAAGTTTAAATTCGAGTCTCCTTGTCAAACTCACTTGGGTGCTCATCTCAACCATGATGGCGTTCAACAAGAGAGACCTTGAAAATAGCCGGATTATCGCATTAACCATTTGAATCACCTCAACCCTACTTGTTGAAATTGAAACAAATATCTATAACATAACACTAACATAGGTACGATGTTCATAAAAGTCCTTAATCTAAGATACTATTGAACTTGACCATTAAAGTGCCTCTCAAAATGAGGTAAAGTTTAAATATAATTGGTGACAAAAGATGAAACTATAAAATAAAAAGAAATAAGAAAATAATATTCAATTTCAGAGAATCAAACCAGAATCTCCTAGGTGAAAGCCAAATATCCAAACCGCTGGACAACAATGAATCTTTGGTGTAGTTGTCCTAAAGTCTTTTGTCTAATCGCTCAAGAGTTTTACTATGATGTTTTGGGTAATGTCTAACTCTTCGACACGTCCTTTCATGTGTGTGATAGAGTTCTCAGAATTACCGCGACGTTTCGAGCTGTTCGATCGTGTGGCTCTTTCTTCAAAAGGGTCAACATCAAACATCAGGTCTTTGATTGGCAACCCATCCAAAGGAGCGTCGATTGCATCGATTCCTTCAACGGTCTTCCCATGAGTTTATGGTTCATGTCCCATGCGCCACCATATTTTTGCATCGTCCATGAGATGCATTGCGCCAACGTAACTCTTAGGTCCTATGAGCAAGTTCCAGTAACCTTCAAATATTGTTCTACGTCAAAAATAAAGCTTTTTAATTCCTTAGCATCTGGGTTTCCATTTAAGGGGTTGTGTTCTTGGATTTTAAGTTTTTTAAGCTCACATGAACTTGGCTTGAGGTGTGGTTCTCTACAGCCCAACTTGTCAAACTCACTCGAGTGCTCATCTCAACCATGACGTCGTTCAACAAGAGAGACCTCAAAATGACTGGATTATCGCATTAACCATTTGAATCACCTGCTCATCTCAACCATGATGTCGTTCAACAAGAGAGACCTCGAAAACGACTGGATTGTAGCATTAACCATTTGAAATTGAACAAAATATCTATAATAACTCTAACAAAGGTACGAAGTTCATAAAAGTCTTTTTAGTCCAAGATAGAAACTGTCAAATAAAATGAAATAAGAAAATAATATTCCATTCCTGGAATCAAACCCAGGTCTCCTGACCGCTGGACGACAATGGATTTTTGGTGTAGATGTCCTGAAGTCTTTTGTCAGATCGCTGAAGAGTTTTAGCATGATCTTTTGCTTAATGTCTAACTCTTCAACACGTCCTTCCCTATGTGTGTTAGAGTTCTCAGGGCTACCGCGACGTTTCGAGTTGTTCGATTGTGTGGCTCTTTCTTCAAAAGAGTCAATATCAAATGTTAGGTCTTTGATTGGCAACCCATCCAGGGGAGCGTCGATTGCATCAATTCCATCAACGATCTTCCTATGAGTTTATGGTGCATGACCCATTTTTAGGTTAACAATATGGTGTAAAGGTAATTAACTACAAACCTTTGAATAAGGTTTTAGAATAAATAAGATATCCAATCCAAAACAAAAATGATTTGATAAAATGAATTTAGAGTCAAATGTTTTTATAAAATTGGGATTTGGGAAAATTCTAATTTCTTAAAAGGACAAATATAAAATAGGATTTAATGTCCAATTTAGAAAATATGAGAGGAACGTCATGCCATTTAGGGTAAAAAACGCCCCATCCGAATTTCAGAAGATTATGAATGATATTTTTAATCATTTCAAAAAATTTCGATAGTTTATATTGATGATGTGTTGATATTTTTTAAAACCATTAAGATCAACACTTTAATCATCTACATACATTCATTAATGTAATCAAAAGAAATCAGCTAGTTGTGTCCATACCCAAAATCAAATAATATCAAACTCAGATCCGTTCTCTTGGATTTTAAATTTATTTGAGCCTTATTAAAACCCATCCAATGGTCTTTGTCTCAAACTTTGGTGATGACGTATCCTAGAAAAGCCAACTTCAAAAAAATTTTAGGTTTTCTCAATTAAGTGTCTTATATCCTTCAAGATATCAGGCACATTTACAAATGTCTTAATGAGTGTCTTCATAATAATACAAAGCCTTGATTTGTAAGGGATATCTCTACAACCCAAAAAAATCAAATCATTAGTCAAATAAACTCTCTGCTTAAGTCTTATTGACCCAAGGGCAGATCTCATAATGAAACGTGACGCAACAAATATCCGATATGAAGGTATCTAAAATTGTCAAAGAGGACAGAGAATCAAATATCATATTGCATTCAAAAGCCTCAATAATACCATACAAATTACAAAATAGTAAAAAAAAAAAAAAAAAAAAAAAAAAAAAAAAGTATTATTTCCATTGTAATGTGTGTACTAAAAAATTTAAAGAAAATTTAATTAACAAAACTATTAAAATCTATTCTAGAGTCAAATTTAGTTTTAGAAATAGAAGGGAATAATCTTGTTCAAAAAAAAAAAAAAAAAAAAAAAAAAAAAAAAAAAAAAAAAAAAAAATCTAGATAGAAGTAAATTTTGTTATGGTTTGATTTTAAAATTCTACCCATAAAAGAAGTTGAAAACACCTTGGGAGATTACCTATGGGAGAGTTTCTAACAAAGTCTCTCTTCTCTCCTCTTTCTTCTCAAACTGATACTAATCCAGCCAATCATTTGCATGGACTCAAAAGTTCAATTGTCTGTAAAAGAAGTTGAAAACACCTTGTGAAAGTCTGTAAGGATACTACGACCTCTAGCTTTGCAAAATCCAGCGTTGTTGGCGCTTATCAAAATCGCGGCCAAAATAAAGTTTAACAAGTGGTTCTATGGTGTAGTGGTTAGCACATTCGACTTTGAATCTAACGACCTGTGTTTAATTCCCGATAGGTAATCCACCAATTTATACAAAATTGGTCAATAGCAGATTCGGTAGGGTCACTTTTGGACCGATAATATGTAGAAGGGGTCACTAAGGTTAAGATCATATAAAATGGGTCCATAGCTCAATGTTAGAGCATTTGATTGTAGATCAAGAGGTCACCAATTCGAAACTAGTTGGGCCCTTATATCTTTGATAGAAATTTGTTACACTTTTTGGACCGACACTATGTCTAAGGGGTCACTAAGGTTAAAATCCTACAAAATGGATCCATGGCTCAGTGGTAGAGAATTTTACCAGTCACCCGTTTGAACTTTGTTGGGCCCTTTTATTTTGGACAGACACTTTTTACACTTTTACACTTTTACACTTTTTACACTATGTGATAAGATAAGGAATCAACTACAAGGAGAATAAGATTTGGATTATCTTGTTGATCGAATATCTCAAGGCAAGAACATTGTTTGAGATTCGAATCACTCCACAAGCAAGATCGATCCTGTCTAGCTTGAATGATTCTTGTTGATCAAATATCTGAAGGCAAGAACACTTGCTTGAGATTCGAATCACTCCACAAGCAAGATTGATCATGTCGAGCTTGAATGATTCTACATGCAACCTAAACTACATAGAAGTGCAAAGAAACTTAGTCATTGGCTAAAGAAAGCACAAATGCTTCTTTTACTATATTTTTCTCTCCTTACAAATACAACATACATGGCTTTATATAGCCTCAAAATGAAACTAGTAAAGGCATTCCAAAAGTTGTAACATTCCTACTTAATGGCCATAATTAACCATTATGTAATTGTAACCTAAAGTAAATTAAAAGTCTTAAAATACATTAATGAAATACAATAACTCTAAATTACTCTAAATTGTAATCCACCCAAAATTTACAATATGAAACTTCATTATTTTTCAATGTGGCATGAATTGAAATATCTTTTGATAATTTCAACAATATTTTCTTCACATCTTTATTGAAGCATATTGAATGATTGATGTCTCTTGGTTCATATCACTATGTCTAAGAGGTCACTAAGGTTAAAATCATGCAAAATGGGTCCATAGCTCAATGGTAGAGCATTTTACTTGACTGTTATGATTTTCAGTCTCTAAATCAAGTGGAAATAAATTTTGAAGATGAAATTAAAGTATCAATTTTGATGTCATCTTTACCTGAGTTTTGGGATATTGTTATTAATGAGATTCAATCTAATGCCATTAGTAATTCACAATGATAATATTCAAAATACTTGACAAAAAAAGAATGGTCAACATAAGATATTTGAAACAAATAAATATTTTGTCCTCTGTGACATATCAAATCACTCATTTGAAATTCCTTAATAATAAACCTGAAGTCTTACATCTTTTAATAGAGAAAAGTTCCTTAAATAGAAGTCTTTTTAGATACTTCTAAGCATTTAGAGATGAACTAGACACAAAGCTAAACATTCTAAAAAAAATTAGGGGTTAAACTTCTAAGTTAACGTAATTTAAGAAACTTATGATTTTTATATTCTCAAGAGTTTAATTGAGCTAGGTCGATGCAATCTAGTCGACCCAAGAATTGAACCGAACCAAACCAAGTAGTTAGTAACATGATTTAGTGGAAGCATTTTCACGCAAAGTAGAAGCAATAATGGAGGGTTTGAAATAATATAGTTTTCACCCCTTGTTTCTCGAGTGAATATTGAAATAATATAGTTTTCATGTTAAGTTTTGCATGGAAGAAAGAAAGACTGGGATGTAAGGTATTATTTCAATTTGTTTGTAATATATAACAATATATAAATTAACTATACGAAATATATAAAATTACATGTTCTCCAAGAGCTTCAAAGTGTGCTTGAGATTCGGGCGTAAGGGTAAACTTGAACAATACTAACTTTTGTAGAAGCTTGGAAAATCATGTCATGGCCATTTTAAATCTCTAGTGAGTTCAATTGATTTCAATAATATAAGCTATTGTATTTTTATTTTACCTATATTTGAGTTGTCAAAAGTGGGATTTGAACGTACACCCTCTGATCCCTCATTGGTTGGAGAGGGTAATGAACTATAACTTATAAGAGTCTTTAAACATCTCTCTATTAGACTTGATTTAAAATTGTTATTCTGACGGCGATATGTAACGGAAAAAATGAACAATATTTTTTAGCGGTTGGAAAGGGAAACGAAACATTCCTTATAAGGATGTGGAAACCTCTCCATAGTAAACTCGTTTTAGAATTGTTTCGATGGTGATACGTAATGGACAAAATCGGACAATATTTGTTAGTGGATGGATTCTGAGATTGAACATAGGTTGGAGAGAGGAAGAAACATCCCTCATATGGATGTGGACAAAATCGGACAATATTTGTTAGTGGATGGATTGTGAGATTGAACATAGGTTGGAGAGAGGAAGAAACATCCCTCATATGGATGTGGAAACCACTCCCTAATAAATGCATTTTAAAACCGTAAAGTTGACAGTAATACATAATGAGCTAAAGCTGAATATATTTACTGAAAGTGGGCTTAAACTATTATAAATGATTAGCTGAAATAGCTCTTAGCTATAATAGCTCATAGCTATAATAGCTCAGTTGGTTAGATCGTGTGGCCTTTAACAACAAGATCGGAGGTTCTGCTAATAGGAATGAATTCATTCCTTAAGGTAGTGGAAAACATCTTTTTGTGTAGAAATTTTGAATCAATTTAATAAAATAATAGCACTTTATAAAAGAAAACCTTTCTAAGTTGTCAAAAGTGGGATTTCAACCCATGGACTCTCACAAGGACCAAAACTTGAGTCCTAACGCCTTCGACCACTTAGCCATCCTAACTGTTTATTGTGAGACCTCACATTGGTTGGAGAGTGGAATGAAGCATTCCTTATAAGGGTGTGGAAATCTCTCCCTAAAAAATGCATTTTAAAACTTTTAAACTTACGACGATACGTAATAGGCCAAAACAAACAATATCTGCTAGCAATTGGAGAGGAGAACCAAGCATTTCCTAGATGACGATATGTAACGAGCCAAAATAGACAATATCTAGGCTAATACTCATAATTTATTGGAATAATTCAGTTGGTTAGAGCGTGTGATTGTTAACGATAAGGTTGGGGAGGTTCAAGCTCTCTTTTTAGCAATGGGAATAAATCACTCCATTTTAGTATGTGGAAAAATTTAACCCTTCAATGAAAGTGGACAATGTCATATAATTATGGAGGTTCGTGATTCCTAACATTGTTACATAGTCTTAATCTAGCAACCTTCATAATAATGTTGAGTTCTTTTTAGGGGTCCCTTCGATACAAAAACCTAATGTAAAAAATATTTTCGCATAAAGCAGTTACATCATGCATATTGTAGTGACTCTAGGCCGTTAGAAAATTAGGGTCTTACATATAATCTACACCTAAACTTTCTATAACCTAGAGAAAAACCCGTGACAACTCGCTCGATCAAGGATTCGATTACCGCCTACAAGTAGGTTACGTATTTAGTTGCAGTATATATTACTTTTCCTGTGTGGGGGATTACTGATTGTTAGTTAAGGTCACAGAGGAGAGTCGTCTCGAGCCGTCAGTTCTATGTGTTACGAGTTTTTGTCCTTAGTTTTCGAATCTTGTTCTAATTTTTATCAATTTTTTTCTTTGTCAGTACGTGCATGAAAAATGATTTGAAGTCTTGAAAATTGAGTTATTATAGGTGTGCTTTGAAGTTTTTAAAATTGAGTTATTAAAGTTGTGCCCTATTTAGCTTATCGAAGCTATTCCCGGCCATTGGTGCCATGCAGTTTAACTCTTCTACGCATACCAGAAATCAGGTAATTTAGTTATGCTCTTACCATTTTCCCTACTATCGATTCAAGTTGCAATAGGTGAGTTGGCGAATATGCAATATATGACTTCTGAAAGATCAGATGACTTACCACTCGAGAATAGTTGGCGAATATCTAACAAGAAAACCAAAACCTACAAAAAAAAAAAAAAAAAAAAAAAAATGACGAATTAGTTAATTTATTTGATTGAAGGGTTTTTGCTCCAACTAAAGCTTGGATCGTTGGGTTGAGGATTAGGGTTGCCTAATTAATTGGGTATTTGAGCGTAGGTTGCATCTATGTGGCCTACTCTAGAATTGATTTTATCTCTCATTTATTCGTTTATGCTATTGTATTTTTTTTTTCTTCAAATCTATCCATTTATTTTCTGGTGGCCATTTCCATCATTTTCATCATCTTTTGGCGTTGTTCTCATTTTCTTTTTGAAGATCATAGTTAGACCTTGAAAAAAAAAAAAGAAATCCTTATCATATTTGTTCATTATAAATGATCCTTACCATTTATTTTAGACCATTTATATCTTTATTTAAAGATCAAATCAACTTCGTTTCACATTATTTCTTCTTTCATCTAAATCGGGAACATTTGTGTTTGATTTTTTTTCTCATCATTTAGACTTGAAGATAATTTCTAAATTTTTCCATATTTTATAAAAAAGAAAAGTTAGGTTGTTCTCAAATCTTCACCACCATTCTCTTTGGAATTTTTTTTTTTTTTAAATGTGCAATTCCATCCAAAAATATATTGGTGCCCTTCTTTCTTTGTTTATGTTTTGTTTTTATTTTGCTTGATTTCATTGAATAGCTTGCTATTATCAGAATTGCTTTATCCATGTATTAGCCTACCTTGTGTTAGGATCGCACAACAACGCACACACTCGATCTAGATGAACTCAAAGAATAGGATAGAGAAAATTCAAGGAGAACTCTGGCTAAAGGATTTATATTGACGACTTCAAGTATGTACCGTGAGAGAGAATACAGAAAGTACTTTTCAAATCTCTACCAGACGGGATATATATATATAGTTTAGTTTACTATATATAGCTTTACCAGATTTAACCATCTACTATATATAGCTATTTACTATATATAGCTTTACCAAATTTAACCATCTACTATATATAGCTATTTACCATATATAGCTTTACCGGATATAAACCAAGCTATAAATAAGCAGCAGGCTCCATAACCTAACAATTCTCCCACTTGGAGACTTATCTAGTCAACCAAGAATTTCATTCTCAAACGACCATGAGCATCTTCATGGCTCATGGTCTTCATGGCACCATATCAATTGAGGCTTTGCACAACCTCAATATTCCAACATCAACACATTTTGTCAACATGTTTGCTGGATTCTTTGCACCCTCTATCTTCTCCAAACACATCACCATCTTTCACTAACCTGCAAGTGAAATGGTATCGTCTTCTGGGTTTTCTCTTTAAATGATAGACCGGGTTCCTTCGCCAATTGTATGACACTCTAACTATCTCTGTAAAGAATATCTTCGTGCTACTTTTTGCCCATTCTTCCAGATAGTCAGTCATCCATATTGTCTTCTTTCCAACTTCAGCTATTGCCACGTACTCAGCCTCAGTACAAGGCATTTCTGAAGCCTAGACGTTCCATCATCCATGGCTTGCTCCTACTTGGTTGTATCCTCCAACTGTAAGGCCTCATTAAAGGGCTCTGGTTCCCTTTCATCAACAACAGATAGTGTAATGAAGGTACATACATATCTTGTACTCTGATAGTACAGGATGATCTTCTCAACACCGATTCAGGTGTCACTTGCTTTACTGTTGGTTCCTCTGCAACAACCTCAGGAGTTTGTTGAGTATCTACTACAAGACCACTTGGCTATTTTCTCCGTAACTCAACCTCAACTCCTACTTGCTGCTCCACATCTAGTTCCTCAGTAGTAGTCTTAGGAGTTTCTTGAGTATGTGCTACAAGATCACTAGGTGAGTTTCCCTACGACTCAAGCTCAAATCCCACTACTTTCGTGGTCTTGGAACCTTCCTCCACATCTAGTTCATGAACCGTAGGTAGATATCCTTAGGGGCATTATGGTCATTTTGTACCATTTCTTGATTTACCTACTTATCCTTATCAATGACTACCAAACTTCATATATAAACTCAACATGCCATAATATGCTCAGCAATAAAATTTCATAGGCAGCGGAGTTCATCTAGTGGGTTATTTTAACGTTAACTAAATCCCGAGCAATTTGTTCGGTTCAAGGTCTTAACTTACGGTTCCTAGGGTTTTTCTTTTATTTATCCTAATTTCATACTCTTTTTAGGGCTCATATGGAAATCCAAGCGATTCCTACAAGTATTTCTTAACAAAAAGTCCAAGGTGGCTACTTACCTCGTTGTCGACGTTCGGGATCCTTTTTCTTGAGCTTCCGGTACCCGAATTACTTCAACTTTCCTTTCATAGACTACTTATTGTGTCTACTTTCTGAAACTATAAAGTTTTTCATGAGAACCGGTCTGGAAGAGAGTTAACATAGAGAAAAACCAAGGGAAGGTCGAGTTTTGTGTTGACATGGCCGTTCAACTGAACCGACCACGTCATTGTCTTCTTCCTCCAAACGGGAACAAGACGCACACGACCGTTCCTGCCGTCGTCTGAAACTCGCCCTCCCCAGCTCCTATCACACCATTTCTCCCCTCGATTCCTTCATGAAACATAAAGAGGGTGTTACGAGGAAGAGCTAGGGATAGATTTCGTACCTTTTCTTGGATCGTAGCCTAAGATATTTTCTTCCAAAGTTCGTCCAAAATATGATTTCTCACCGGTGTAAAAACAGAGGATTTCTTATTGGGTAGCCGATTCTAGGAGTTTTCGAATCTTGATTTCTTCACTAAACCTCTTCCTTATTCTTCCTTCAAGATAAAGGAATTGGTTTGTTGGAACTACTTTGAGTGTGGGATCTTAATTTTAAGAAACCACTCTCGGTCTGCAAGTTACCCGACACCTTCGATTTTCGATCTTTTGGTTATCTTGTTCTATGACATTTCACCTCTCCATTCCTTCAGCAAAGTTACTCGAATTCTTATTATAAAGCTAGAGGAATCCTTTATTTGAAGGAAAAGAGGCTGTACATAGGAATTCGACACTTACCTCCAATTTTTGCCTGAAACGGATTTTCGTCAATTGGGAACGTTCCTGAGGTTATTTCTCTTCGTGGGCTTCTATGGAAACATTCCTTGGAGGTGCAAAAACAGATTGGGGTTGTCCTTGCTTGAAGAATACATGTATATCCTCGGATTGGAATTTTGAGTTTTTCTTGAAACTCTTTAATGGCGGATTAGATTGGAGGAATGGTTTCTAGGAACTTTCAGGACTCTATTCCTTCATAGAACTTATGGGTAGTATTGTTTAGAAGCTTTAGGAACAAGTTTGAAGGAAAATGGTGGAGAATTTCTCTCGAATTTAGAAGAAACCCGAGAGTAGGTGACCCAAAATCTAAACACTTATTGCCAACGACTGGGAGCTCGACCTTGCTCGATTCTTATCCCAAACGATTGCCCCAACTTCAGAATTTATAGAGAAAACTTAAACTGACATCGAGAGCTCTAGAATCGTCATGAATTGTCGATTAGATTTTCTGGAAAATCCGTCAGAACTATCTACTCCGATTAGAGACTCACCGACTTTGGTTTTGAATCCTAGTCGTTGGAAGTGATGATCCATGAGTGTTCTACAAAATATCAAAAGTTTGGAGGAAATCCTACGGCTGAGAGTCGAGATTCAAGGGATTTTGTGCAGAAGGTGAAAGTTATGATTTTTTAGCAGAATGGCAAATCCGTAATTATCCTTAACTTCAACGGTATTTTGGTAATTTTCCACATTTCGAATATTTTATTATTATTTTCTCAAAAAATCCATAATTTCCTAAACATTCTTCATTCCTTGTTGGTCATTTTTCCCTTCTCGAGCATCTTAAAATTCCTTCTAGATAAGGAATTAAAAATCTAGAAAGGTCCTTGATAATTTAAAAAATGACCTTTTCGTCCTTTTCGCTTACGCTTTCATTCTCAATCCTTCTCCAAAGGTCTTAACTCCTTAAAAGATAACTTCTTAGGGTTTATAAATGACTTACTAAGACACCTTTCCTTGCTTAATCCTCATAATTTCCTTTCTTGGATCCTTTGGGTCTTGCATAGGTGGCTTTCCTTCATTTTTGGGTGTTACAAAATTAGTGAGCCCAACAACATCACTCTAACTCACACAACTATGTTGAACTCCGAGAAGACCTTTTAACCTTGCCTTCTTGGTTCATATGCTTGAGGTAACCCTTGTTTCTACATGAATGCATGTTTTTTTTTTCTTTTTAATAACTATCTGGATCAGCTCTTAATGTTCAATATATCGTCGTGTGGGCCAATTCTTTCCTCTTAATGACTATAGCTATTGCTCTCAAAAACAAATGTTAAGGAGTGTGCAGTCATGACTTAGTAGCTCATGTGTCTATGGCTCGGTCTACCTTTAACAATGCCAAGTTGTTCTGGCCATAATCTAAAAAAATTCAATTAGATTCAAGGCTCATATCTCGTGTTGGTATTAATTTTGGAATTGATGGTGTTAATATAACACATGCGGAAGCAATTTGGATCTTAGGCACTTTTAGAACATCAATTATAGTAAATAACTAGCATGTTCATAAGTATTAAAACTTAATGAGTTTGAATACTAACCTTTTTCCTCACGAACTGGTTTCCAACCACCACTAGCGTCTTCTACACTATCCTTCGGCCTCAGAACGGGATTGTGGAATCTGGTGAGTGACTAAACTTGGGAGGGATTTTGTATATATGAAGAGAGTGTTTGTGAGAGGTTTTTTCTCAAGGTTTTTCACCAAGAAGAAGAAGACCTTCCATGTACCATGATCACTCTATCTAGATGAACACAAAAAACAGAGAGAGAGAAAAATGCAAGGAGAACTCTGGCTAAAGGAATTTGTATTGATGACTTCAAGTATGTACAACAAGAGAGAATACAGAGAATAGAAAGTTACATTTTCAAAGCTCTACCGGACGGGATATATATATAGTTCAGTTTACTATATATAGCTTTACCAGATTTAACCATCTACTATATATAGCTAGTTACTATATATAGCTTTACTGGATATAGCTTTACCAAATATAGCTTTACCGGATATAGCCGTTGACCAAGCTATAAATAAGAGAGCAGACTCTATAACCTAACAATTCTCCCACTTGGAGACTGATCCAGTCAACCAAGAATTTCATTCTCAAACGATCACTAGACCATACCAATTAAGGCTTTGCATAACCTTAATTTTTCAACATCAACACATTTTGTCAACATGTCTGCTGGATTCTTTGCACCCTCTACCTTCTCCAAACACATATCGCCTTCTTCCACTAACCTGCGAGTGAAATGATATCGCCTTCTAATGTGTTTTGTCCTTGTGTGATAGACTGGGTTTCACCAACTGTATGGCACTCTGACTATCTGTATAAAGGATCTTCTTGCACTGCTTCCTCCCTAATTCTTCTAGATAGTCTGTCATCCATATCATCTCCTATCCAGCTTCAGCAATTGCCACATACTCAGCTTTAGTAGATGAAAAGGCAACGCATTTCTGAAGCTTGGACATCCAGCTCACTGCTGTTCCATCTATAGTGTAGATATATCCCGATGTGCTCTTGCTAAAGTCTACATCTCCACTTAGATCAGCATCCACAAAACCTTGCAGAACTACTTTGCCATTGCCATAACAAAGTGAAGTATTGGATGTACCTCTTAGATATCTCAAAAGTCACTTCACAGCTTCACTGCATGTGTTAGGTCTAGTGCAGATCATAGCATACATCAAACTCCCAACTGCAGAAGCATACGGAACTGATGCCATGTGCTCACGTTCCTCAACTGTCTTGGGAAATTGCCCATTTGACAATTTAATATGATTAGCCTAGGGGGTAGTCCTGGGTTTAGCGTCATTCATCTTGAATTTGGATAACACCTTCACAATGTACTTCTCTTGGGATAGATTTAATGTGCTAGCAGATCTATCTCAAGAAATCCTCATCCCAAGAATCTGCTTCGCTGCACCCAAATCATTCATTTCAAATATTGAAGACAGGCTTGCCTTCAGGTGGTTTATCTCCCTCATACCTGATCCAGCAATTAGTATATCATCCACATAAAGGAGTAGAAACACATAAGAATCAGTGTATTTCTTGAGGTAGCAACACTAATGTTTTTCACTCCTGTGGAAACTACTCTTACACATGAAGGAGTCAAACTTCTTGTACCATTGTCTCGGTGCTTGTTTCAGTCCATACAGGCTCTTATTGAGCTTACACACCATGTGCTCCTTACCTGAAGCTGCAAACCCTTCTGGTTGTTGCATATAGATCTTCTCATCTAGATCTCCATGTAAAAACGCCGTTTTTACATCCATTTGCTCAAGGTGCAAATTCTCCGATGCAACAACACTCAGTAGAATTCGAATAGTAGTTAATTTCACGACTGGAGAAAAGATCTCAGCATAATCAATGCCTTTTCTTTGTGAATATCCTTTAGCTACTAACCGAGCCTTAAACCTCCTTCTGCCATATAGTTCAACCTTGATTCTGAACACCCATTTGTTCAACAGAGCTCTCTTTCCTGTAGGCAACTTAGTCAGCACCCATATATTATTCTTTTCAAGTGAGCTCATCTCATCATCCATGGCTTGCTCCCACTTGGTTGAATCTTCCACTTGTAGGGCCTCATCAAAGGACTCTGGTTCTCCTTCGTCAGTCAACAACAGATAATGTAATGAGGCTGAATATCTATTTGGTGCTCTGATAGTTCTGGATGTCCTTCTCAACACCTGCTCTAGTGTAACTTGCTCCACGTCTAGTTCTTCAGCAATAGGATCACAAGTTTTTTGAGCTTCTGTCGTAACATCACTACGTGAATTTTCCTGCCACTCAAGTTCAACTCCCACTAGCTTCGTAGTCTCAGAGTTTATCTTTTCTCTGTCCTTGTACATGACATTTTCATCAAAGGTCACATCGCAGTGTCTTCGGATTTTCATATTTTTGTCATCCCAAAACCTGTACCCGAACATGTCAGAGCCATAGCCTATGAAGTAGCATTTCACAGCCTTAGCATCAAGTTTATCTCTCTTCTCTGGATCAACATGAACATACGCAGTACAACCAAAAGTTCTCAAGTGAGAGTACTTGAGTTCTTTCCCTGTCCATACTTCTTCGGGCAATTTGAACTTCAAGGGTACTAACGGTCCTCTATTAATCAAATATGTTGCTATGTTCACAGCATCAGCCCAGAACGTCTTTGAAAGTCCAGAATGAATCCTCATGCTTCTTGCTCGCTCATTCAATGTTCTGTTCATCCTTTCTGCTATACCATTTTGTCTTGCCTTACCAGGAATTGTTCTTATTAATCTAATTCTCTCAGCTGCATAAAATGTTTTGAACTTTGATTTGTTGTACTCTCCTCTATTGTCAGACCTCAGGCATTTGATCTTCAAGCCGGTCTGATTTTCAACTTCAACTTTTCACTTCTTGAATGTGGTAAACATATCTGACTTGTGTTTTAGAAAGTAAACCCATACCTTCCTGCTGAAGTCATCGATGAAGGTGACGTAGTACCTTGATCCACCAAGTGATGAAACTGGAGATGGTCCCAGACGTCTGTATGGACCATTTCCAACCGCACTTTCTTCGGTTCTCTGGCAGCCTTTGTGAAACTAACTCGTTTTTGTTTGCCCATAACACAGCTCTCACAAAGACCCATACCAACAGATTTTAAGCCTTCTAAAGTTCCTTTCGCAGCCAGCATCTTCATTCATTTGACGCTCATATGTCCAAGTCTATTGTGCCATAGACTTGAATTGGAAGCACTCTCAGCAGCAGCAGTCATGTTTATACACTCTGCAGTAGTGTATAAGGTTTCAGATTTTGTGCCATGTGCAACAATCATGGCGCCCTTCACAATCTTCCACGAACTCTTTCCAAACTCTGCTGCATAGCCTGTGCTATCCTATTGACCAATAGAGATCAGGTTCTTCTTGAGACCAGGAATGTATCTGACACCTTGTCATGTCCACTGATTTCCTGTTGGAGTTTGTATGGAGACATCTCCCTTCCCTTCAATCTCTAGAGTTTTGTTGTCGGTGAGATACACCTTCCCAAAATTTCCTGATTCGAAATTTCAAAACAATTCCTTACTTGGAGACGAATGGAACGATGCACCTGAATCCAAAATCTAGGAATCAGCTTGGCTGTCCACACTAAGGATTAAAATGTCCTCAGTATCTTCTGTTGTATATATAGAATCATCATCTTCTTCAGATTTATGATTCTGCTTCTTCTGCAGTTTTGTACAATCTATTCGAAAGTGTCCTTTTCCCCCACAGCTCCAACATGTTACGTTTGGTTTGTTTAGATATTTTTCCCAGTTCTTTGATTTTGATCACCCATGTTTGTTTCTTCCCCTTCGATCAACATTGAGAGCATTGCCTGGTGAATCTCTAGTTTCTCGTTTGCGAATACTTTCGCTGAGAACTACAGCTCGAATTTCACCAAACTTCAATTTATTAGATCCTCGGGAACTGCTGATTATGGCAACAACAGTATCCCATGACTCGGGTAAAGATGACATCAAAATCATCGCTTTAATTTCATCTTCAAAATTAATTTCCACCGAACTCAGTTGACTTATGATCATATTGAATTCATTTATATGATCAGCAATAGGTCCACCTTCAGACATCTGTAGATTGAACAATCTCCGCATCAAATACACCTTGTTCGTAGTCGATGGTTTTTCATACATATTTGACAGCGCCTTCAATAGATCTGACATTGTCTTCTCCTTGATAATGTTGAACGCCACGTTTCTGGATAGCGTTAACCAAATCAGCCCCAAGGCTTGTCGATCCTTGAGCTTCCACTGTTCCGTGGTCATGGTATCCGGCTTCACCCCCAACAGAGGTTCATGAAGATCTTTCTAGTATAGATAATCTTCAATCTGCATCTTCCAGAAACCGAAATCGGATCCATCGAACTTCTCAATTCCAATCTTTGAACCTTCCATCTTCACAGATCATGGTGAATTTTGCCTAGCTCTGATACCAGTTGTTAAGGATCGCACAACAACGCACACACTTGATCTAGATGAACACAAAGAAAGGAGAGAGAAAAATGCAAGGAGAACTCTGGCTAAAGGAATTTGTATTGATGACTTCAAGTATGTACATCAAGAGAGAATACAGAGAATAGAAAGTTACATTTTCAAAGCTTTACCGGACTGGATATATATATAGTTTAGTTTACTATATATAGCTTTAACAGATTTAACCATCTACTATATATAGCTATTTACTATATAGCTTTACCAAATATAGCTTTACCAGATATAGCTTTACCGGATATAGCCGTTGACCAAGCTATAAACAAGAGAGCAGACTCCATAACCTAACACATTCACCCCGAGAAAAACACGCAAAATGGAAGAAAGAGGGTGCCAATGAAGGAGTAGGGAAGCAAATGGGGAAGAACAAATATAAGGGAGATGGGGGGCTTTGGAGGCTTCAATGGTAGATTATGGTGGGCAAAAATATCTCTAGATGCACTAAATTTTGTCACGTAGCATACATTGGCTAACAAAATAAGCAAGCGTCGAAAAATCTATCAATTTCTTTTGATTGTCAATTTAGTTGACCTTATCCATAAAATTTTGTGCTTTCTGAGAGATATTTCTTCTAACCATGGTAAACCAAATATTGATTCTCATATTTACTGCATTTCAATTTATCGCAAAACAAATTATCATAAGATTTAGAATATTAGTATTGTAGTCTACTAATTTTCGCAGAGTTCCTGACCGACACGGTGTGTGCTAAGTTAGGAACAATGAGTATTCCTGACCTTTGGTATATATGATGTTACATGCTGCTAAAGAAATTAGTAGACGAACTGTAATTTATTGAAAGTGAGTCTTACATACGTGTCCTCAAATTCTAAATAACCATATAGAAGTAACCTAATCGAGAGGTACTTGAAATACGTTACTAGCTTACAAATGATCCTAAAAGAAAGTAGGAATTAATGGAGAATAAAACTTAAGAACAACTAGAAATATAAGTAATAAACTCGTAAATGACAAGTTGGCTATTTATTGAGTATCAAGATTTTTTTAACTTTTTTGGCAAAATAAAAAGTTGCAGGCCAATCGAGGACGAGACCAGCAGGCTTGAGACAACAAGGAATCCTTTTCTGAGTCTGTTTTTAGTACATGTGCTTTTGTTGTTGAAAACTTACTTTGATTATTTTATGTTGTAAAATATACTTGATTCACATGTTTTACTTGTTATATATGAATTTTTTTTGTTTTATGACCGATTTTCGAAGAAAAATATCTATGTTAGTGGTAACTCATGTAAATCGAGCTGTCGATGAACAGGTGTTATAGAAGCATTGCTCGAGAACTATGTGGGAACAGCGGGGATCCCGTCCCAAGGCTTATTTTGAATTTCCAGTTTTTCGTGTCAAGGTTACTGCTCGAGAACTTGAAGTTTCTACATTTAGTCAACGGTTTTTTAATTGTTTGTTATAGTAAAGCTATATATGGTAAAGCTATATCCGGTAAAGCTATATATGGTAAATAGTTATATATAGTAGATGGCTAAATCTGGTAAAGCTATATATAGTAAACTATACCATATATATATCTGGTCCGGTAGAGCTTTGTAGATGTACTTTTCTATTCTCTGTACTCTCTTGTTGTACATGCCTGAAGTCATCAATAAAAAATCCTTTTAGCCAGAGTTCTCCTTGCAACTTCTCTCTATCCTTCTCTTTGTGTTCATCTAGATCGAGCGTGTGCGTTGTTGTGCGATCCTAACAACTGGTATCGATCCTAATTCACCACGATCTGTGAAGATGGAAAGTTCAAAGATTGGAATTGAGAAGTTCGATGGATCCGATTTCGGTTTCTGGAAGATGCAGATTGAAGATTATCTGTACCAGAAAGATCTTCACAAACCTCTGTTGGGGGTGAAGCCGGATACCATGACCACGAAAAAGTGGAAGCTCAAGGATCGAAAAGCCTTGGGGCTGATCCGGTTGACGCTATCCAGAAACGTGGCGTTCAACATTATCAAGGAGAAGACAAAGTCAGGTCTGTTGAAGACGCTGTCGAATATGTACGAAAAACCGTTGGCTATGAACAAGGTGTATTTTGATGCGGAGATTGTTATAAGTCCTAGTGAGAACTGCGTTATGAGCAAACATAAACGAGTTAGCTTCACAAAGACTATTAGAGAATTGAAGAAAAGTACCGGAGGGAGCTCCCTCGATCGTTAGCATTGGTGAAACCCCGCAGAGGGAGTTGCGTCGTCCGGAAGCGTCGCTGAAGCTCCAGAGGGAGTTGCGTCGTCCGGAAGCGTCGCTGAAGCTCCAGAGGGGGTTGCGTCGTCCGGAAGCGTCGCTGAAGCTCCAGAGGGAGTTGCGTCGTCCGGAAGCGTCGCTGAAGCTCCAGAGGGAGTTTGTCGTCGTCCGGAAGCGTCGCTGAAGCTCCAGAGGGAGTTGCGTCGTCCGGAAGCGTCGCTGAAGCTCCAGAGGGGGGGTTGCGTCGCTGAAAGCTCCAGAGGGGGTTGAGTCGCCCGGAAGCGTCGCTGAAGCTCCAGAGGGAGTTGCGTCGCTGAAGCGCGTCGCTGAAGCTCCAGAGGGAGTTGCGTCGTCCGGAAGCGTCGCTGAAGCTCCAGAGGGAGTTGCATCGTCTGGAAGCGTCGCTGAAGCTCCAGAGGGATTTGCGTCGTCTGGAAGCGTCGCTGAAGCTCCAGAGAGAGTTGCGTCGTCCGGAAGCGTCGCTGAAGCTCCAGAGAGAGTTGCGTCGTCCGGAAGCGTCGCTGAAGCTCCAGAGGGAGTTGCGTCGTCCGGAAGCGTCGCTGAAGCTCCAGAGGGAGTTGCGTCGTCCGGAAGCGTCGCTGAAGCTCCAGAGGGAGTTGCGTCGTCCGGAAGCGCGCTGAAGCTCCAGAGGGGTTTGCGTCGTCCGGAAGCGTCGCTGAAGCTCCAGAGGGAGTTGCGTCGTCCGGAAGCGTCGCTGAAGCTCCAGAGGGAGTTGCGTCGTCCGGAAGCGTCGCTGAAGCTCCAGAGGGGGTTGCGTCGTCCGGAAGCGTCGCTGAAGCTCCAGAGGGAGTTGCGTCGTCCGGAAGCGTCGCTGAAGCTCCAGAGGGAGTTGCGTCGTCCGGAAGCGTCGCTGAAGCTCCAGAGGGAGTTGCGTCGTCCGGAAGCGTCGCTGAAGCTCCAGAGGGGGTTGCGTCGCCCAGAAGCGTCGCTGAAGCTCTAGAGGGGGTTGCGTCGCTGAAAGCTCCAGAGGGGGTTGAGTCGCCCGGAAGCGTCGCTGAAGCTCCAGAGGGAGTTGCGTCGCTGAAGCGCGTCGCTGAAGCTCCAGAGGGAGTTGCGTCGTCCGGAAGCGTCGCTGAAGCTCCAGAGGGGGTTGCGTCGTCCGGAAGCGTCGCTGAAGCTCCAGAGGGAGTTGCGTCGTCCGGAAGCGTCGCTGAAGCTCCAGAGGGGGTTGCGTCGTCCGGAAGCGTCGCTGAAGCTCCAGAGGGAGTTGCGTCGTCCGGAAGCGTCGCAGAAGCTCCAGAGGAGGTTGCGTCGGCCGAAAGCGTCGCTGAAACTCCAGAGAAGGTTGCATGGGCTGGAAGACTCTTGCTGAGAAACCAGAGGTGGAGCAAGTGGGAGTTGAGGTTGAGTTGCTCAAAGATTCACAGAGTGATGTTGTAGCGGATACTCATGAAACTCCTGAGACTCTTGCTGAGAAACCAGAGGTGGAGCAAGTGGGAGTTGATGTTGAGTTGCTCAAAGATTCACAGAGTGATGTTGTAGCGGATACTCATGAAACTCCTGAGACCCTTGCTGAAACACCAGAGGTGAAGCAAGTGGGAGTTGATGTTGAGTTGCTCAAAGATTCACAGAGTGATGTAGCAGATACTCAAGAAACTCCTGAGACTCATGCTGTTGGCGAGGAACCCAATCTATCATTCAAAATACAGAAGGCGATACCATTTCACTCGGAAGTTGGTTGAAGATGGTGATGTGTTTTGAGAAGATAGAGGGTGCAAAGAATCCAGCAAACATGTTGACAAAATGTGTTGATGTTGGAATATTGAGGTTGTGCGAAACCTCAATTGGTATGGTGCAGTGAAGATGCTCATGGTCGTCTGAGAGTGAAATTCTTGGTTGACTAGATCAGTCTCCAAGTGGGAGAATTGTTAGGCTATGGAGCCTGATACTTATTTATAGCTTGGTCAACGGTTATATCCGGTAAAGCTATATTTGGTAAGCTATATATAGTAAAGCTATATATGGTAAAGCTATATCCGGTAAAGCTATATATGGTAAATAGTTATATATAGTAGATGGCTAAATCTGGTAAAGCTATATATAGTAAACTATACCATATATATATCTGGTCCGGTAGAGCTCTTTGTAGATCCTTTTACTTTTCTATCCTTCTCTTTGTGTATCGAGCTCTCTTGTTGTACAACTGGTATCGATCCTGAAGTCATCAAGGAATCCATAAAAAATCCTTTTTTATTTGTTTGTTGGTTTTAGCCAGAGTTCTCCTTGCAAGGAAAACTTCTCTCTATCCTTCTCTTTGTGTTCATCTAGATCGAGCGTGCCCTTCAAACACTTTGCGCTTTGTTGTGCGATCTATCTGTGTGATAACAATCTCCTCGGTATCGATCCTAATTTTGCACTCAATATGTTTTCCTCGCTTATGGCTTCTTGGTTCTTTTGAATTTGCAACTGCTCCACACTGTTATCACAATAAAGAGTGATGGGAAGATGCATATTTGGAACGACTTCCAAATCAGTTAAGAACTTCTTAAGCCATACAGATTCTTTCGCTGCTTCACAAGCAGCAACATACGAGTGAAGACAAATCCTGATGTCGATTTCCTTGAATCTACATCGGTCTGAAAATTTGAGTTAGTGTACCCTATAAGGATCGGATCCTTAGCACCGTACATTAGCAAATAGTCCCTCGTTCTCCTAAGATACTTGAGGATATTCTTAACAACAGTCCAATGAGCACGTCCCAGATTGGACTGATATCTGCTGACAATTCCCACAACATAGCATATATCGGGTCGGGTATATAGCATGGCATACATCAGACTACCGACCGCTGATGCATAGGGAATGTGTCTCATATCCTCAACTTCTTGAGGTGTCTAAGGACTTTGTTCCTTCAACAAATGAACTCCATGCCTGAAAGGTAATAATCCTTTCTTGGAGTCCTGCATCTTATATCGAATCAATATTTTGTCGATGTACGATGCCTGAGACAATGCTAGTGTTTTGTTCTTGCGATTCCGAATAATTTGGATTCCAAGAACAAACTGAGCCTCTCCCAAATCTTTCATTTGGAATTGTGTCGCTTGCCAATGCTTAATGTCAGTCAGAAATCCCACATCATTTCCAATGAGTAGGATATCGTCAACGTACAATACCAGGAAAGCTATTGTAGAGTTGACTATCCTTTTATAAACACAAGGTTCGTCAACATTCTGTTTAAAGCCATAAGATTTGATCGTAGTATCAAACTTTATATTCCAGGATCGAGATGCTTGCTTCAACCCATAAATGAATCTTTTAAGCTTGCAAACCCTTTGCTCGTGATCTTGTTCAATGAACCCCTCTGGTTGAGCCACATAGATACTCTCTTCAAGATTGCCGTTTAGAAAAGCTGTCTTAACATCCATTTGCCAAATTTAATAATCATAAAATGTGGCAATAGACAAGAGTATTCTAATTGATTTAAGCATAGCAACAGGAGATAAGGTTTCTTCATAGTCCACCTCCTCTCTTTGGGTATAACCCTTTGCTACTAGTTGAGCTTTAAAGGTCTGTACCTTACCGGTTTGGTCTCGTTTCCTCTTATAGATCCATTTGCAACCAATAGGTTTTACCCCTTCTGATTGATCTACAAGTTCCCAAACTGAATTGAAGTACATTGACTCCATTTCAAGATTCATGTCTTTAATCCACTGATCTCTATCTTCATCATTCATTGCCTATTTATAGGTCAATGGATC
>CM031900.1:12596771-12636331 GCA_018691285.1 Cucurbita argyrosperma subsp. sororia
ATTCACTACTGGCCCAACATTCACGGATTGTAGCCTAAGATATTCGCTTCCAAAGTTCAGTTGGGAGAGTGTCAAACTAAAGATTTGAAGATCACGTGTTTAATCTCCACGTTCACCGCACCTGTTTCCATTTGTATAAGCTGACTATTCAATAAAAAATTATCTATGATTTATTTATAAAATTTCAATGAATAATGAATTAGCGGAAATACCGCACTTGGTTGCATAAGTTCATTAAGTTGCATAACTTTATTCAATCTAAAACTAGTGATTATTTCTTTTTAAAATATAATGAATTAGCAGAAATACCTTTACTTATGATTTTTTTTTTTTCAAATATTAGCGAAGATAAGTCAGTTTTGAGAGCGTTCACACTGAAAATCTAAAAGGTCACGTGTTTGATCCAAATTAGAATTTTCATTTTCAATGTTATAGGGGATAGCTTAGTTGGGAGACCGTAATATTGAAGATTTGAAGGTCACGTGTTCGTTCGAACTTTACCATACCTGATTCAAGTAGTATAACTTACTATCTTATTTAAATTTTAAGAGGATGAATTTTCATTTTAATGTTAGTGTGGATAGCTGAATGGGAGTGGGAGTGAGAGTTGGAGTGGGTCTGTGGATTAAAATTTCAATGAATTAGCGTAAATAATTCTACGGATGAATTTTCATTTTAATGTTTGCGTGGATTGCTGAGGTGGGAGTGGGTCTGTAGATCTAAAATAGCGTGGATTCCTAATTCTTTATTTGACTATAAATGCTCTATAATATATTTAGTAAAATGACTCATTTTAGTGCATGGAACAATAAAATTGATGTTCCCGTAAGAAGATTCAACAAGCATTCATACTTCATCTACAAATTTGGATAGGCTAGGTTTAACCATAATTTCATGTGTTACAAGCTGATTAGTTTGAGTCAAGACCATTTGGAGATTCAAAAGTAAATATTTGCACGGTTGAAGTAGTAGATGAAGTTGCAAGCATCATTTCATGAGTGGTTAGAAAACTTTATTTATTATTTTAATTTCATAAAGTTTGTAATGCTCAAATTGACTTCGTCTTTTGTGGAGATTTAAAGGGATTGAGATTAAATCACGAACACTAACTTCTTTTGTTGGGAGACTATAAATACCCACAAATTATTATGTAAAAGCATATATGTGATCAATGAAATTGATCTCTCAAGTTGAGACGATCCCCCTTATAGAACTTTGAGCATATCTTTGACATTTCTAAGTTTCATGCAATTCTTGTGGAAGATTGCATCTGAGTCATTCAATCAAGCTTTGATCAAGTTCGATTGTGAAGTGACTCAATTTAGAAAAAGGCTCCAAATCTTGTTTCTCAATCATGGATCTCATTATCTAATTCTATCTCTTAGTTGATCCAAATTTTTTATAAGAAGGTGTTAATTTCTTTAATACAAGGGTTCTTGCTTCTACAAAAGCTTGGCTCGTTGGGATGAAGATTACGGTTGGTCTATCATCCTTCAACGGGATCTTCTATCCCCATGACATGCTCTAATGCGGTCGTTTTTCTAACGTTGATGACACGTCCAGTTGTCGAGATTGGTAATCTGAGTTTGTAACCCATCCATTGAGGTTCTTGGAATGATTCTATAGCTTATCATTTCCATGTTGGGAATTGGATCATGGGTCTTGGATGAAGGAATCCTTGATTTACCGCCCTTCGAGTTGAAGTGTCATGAGGCTAATTTTTTTTAGTGATTTTATTTGATTTTATTTCAATTTTGTCAAACTCACTCACGTTCTCATCTCAATCATTTCAACCCTGTTGGCATTCAATAAGAGACCTTGGAAATAACCTATAACTATTCAACTGGATTAGAACATTAACAATTTGAATCAAATAAAGTGACATTAACTATTTGTGATTCAAATCCACTTGTTAAACTTGACCAAATGTCTATAAACATAACACTAACAAAGGGATAAAGTAACACAAACAAAGGTACAAAGTAACACTAACAAAGGTACAAAGTTCATAAAAGTCTTTTTAATCTAAAATACCATTTAACTTGACCATTATAGTGCCTCTCAAACATAGGTAAAGTTTAAATTCGAGTCTCCTTGTCAAACTCACTCGGGTGCTCATCTCAACCATGATGGCGTTCAACAAGAGAGACCTCAAAAATAGCCGGATTATCGCATTAGCCATTTGAATCACTTCAACCCCACTTGTTGAAATTGAAACAAATATCTATAACATAACACTAACATAGGTACGATGTTCATAAAAGTCCTTAATCTAAGATACTATTGAACTTGACCATTAAAGTGCCTCTCAAAATGAGGTAAAGTTTAAATATAATTGGTGACAAAAGATGAAACTATAAAACAAAAAGAAATAAGAAAATAATATTCAATTTCAGAGAATCAAACCAGAATCTCCCAGGTGAAAGCCAAATATCCAAACCGCTGGACAACAATGAATTTTTGGTGTAGTTGTCCTATAGTCTTTTGTCTAATCGCTCAAGAGTTTTACTATGATGTTTTGGGTAATGTCTAACTCTTTGACACGTCCTTTCATGTGTGTAATAGAGTTCTCAGAATTACCGCGACATTTTGAGCTGTTTGATCGTGTGACTCTTTCTTCAAAAGGGTCAACATCAAACATCAGGTCTTTGATTGGCAACCCATCCAAAGGAGCGTCGATTGCATCGATTCCTTCAACAGTCTTCCCATGAGTTTATGGTTCATGACCCAATTTTTATACCATTCACCTTCGAGCACCACCATAGTTTTTCATCGTCCATGAGATGCATTGCGACCAACGTAACTCTTAGGTCCTATGAGCAAGTTCTAGTAACCTTCAAATATTGTTCTACGTCAAAAATAAAGCTTTTTAATTCCTTAGCATCCCGGTTTCCATTTAAGGGGTTGTGTTCTTGGATTTTAAGTTTGTTAAGCCCACGTGAACTTGGCTTGAGGTGTGGTTCTCTACAGCCCAACTTGTCAAACTCACTGGAGTGCTCATCTCAACCATGACGTCGTTCAACAAGAGAGACCTCGAAATGACTGGATTATCGCATTAACCATTTGAATCACCTGCTCATCTCAACCATGATGTCGTTCAACAAGAGAGACCTCAAAAACGACTGGATTATAGTATTAACCATTTGAAATTGAACAAAATATATATAATATAACTCTAACAAAGGTAGGAAGTTCATAAAAGTCTTTTTAGTCCAAGATAGAAACTGTCAAATAAAATGAAATAAGAAAATAATATTCCATTCCGGGAATCAAACCCAGGTCTTCTGACCGCTGGACGACAATGGATTTTTGGTGTAGATGTCCTGAAGTCTTTTGTCAGATCGTTGTAGAGTTTTAGCATGATCTTTTGCTTATTGTCTAACTCTTCAACACGTCCTTCCCTGTGTGTGTTAGAGTTCTCAGGGCTACCGCGACGTTTCGAGTTGTTCGATTGTGTGGCTCTTTCTTCAAAAGAGTCAATATCAAATGTTAGGTCTTTGATTTGCAACCCATCCAGGGGAGCGCCGATTGCATCGATTCCATCAACGATCTTCCTATGAGTTAATGGTGCATGACCCATTTTTATGTTAACAACATGGTGTAAAGAAACCTGAAATTCTGATACTGGTAATTAACTACAAACCTTTGAATAAGGTTTTAGCATAAATAAGATATCCAATCCAAAACAAAAATGATTTGATAAAATTAATTTAGAGTCAAATGTTTTTATAAAATTCGACATGAAATTGGGATTTCGGAAAATTCTAATTTTTTAAAAGGACAAATATAAAATAGGATTGAATGTCCAATTTAGAAAATAGGAGAGGAACGTCATGCCATTTAAGCTAAAAGACGCTCCATCCAAATTTGAGAAGATTATGAATGATATTTTCAATCCTTTCAAAAAATTTCGATAGTTTATATTGATGATGTGTTGATAAAATTTCGATAGTTTATATTGATGATGTGTTGATATTTTCTAAAACCATTAAGATCAACACTTTAAACATCTACGTACATTCATTAATGTAATCAAAAGAAATCAGCTAGTTGTGTCCATACCCAAAATCAAATCATATCAAACTCAGATCCGTTCTCTTGGATTTTAATTTATTTGAGCCTTATTAAAACCCATCCAATGGTCTTTGTCTCAAACTTTGGTGATGACTTATCCTAGAAAAGCCAACTTCAAAAATTTTTTAGGTTTTCTCAATTACGTGTCTTATATCCTTTAAGACCTTGTACTCTATGTACAAAAATTTTAAAGAAAATTTAATTAAAAGCAAAACTATTAAAATCTATTGGAGAGTCAAATTTAGTTTTAGAAAAAAAGAAGGGAATAATATTGTTTCAAACAAAAAATAATTTTGCCAGATAGAAGTAAATTTTGTTGTGGTTTGATTTTAAAATTCTACCTATAAAAGAAGTTGAAAACACCTTGGGAGATTACCTATGGGAGAGTTTCTAACAAAGTCTCTCTTCTCTCCTCTGTCTTCTCAAAGTGATACTAATCCAACCAATCATTTGCATGGACTCAAAAGTTCAATTACCTACAAAAGAAGTTGAAAACAAGGATACTACGACCTCTAACTTTGCAAAATCCAGCGTTGTTGGCGCTTATCAAAATCGCTGCCAAAATAAAGTTTAACAAGTGGTTCTATGGTGTAGTGGTTAGCACTTTCGACTTTGAATCTAACGACCTGTGTTTAATTCCCGATAGGTAATCCACCAATTTATACAAAATTGGTCAATAGAAGATTCGGTAGGGTCACTTTTGGACCGATAATCTGTAGAAGGGGTCACTAAGGTTAAGATCATATAAAATGGGTCCATAGCTCAATGTTACAGCATTTGATTGCAGATTAAGAGGTCACCAATTCGAACCTAGTTGGGCCCTTATATCTTGGATAGAAATTTGTTACACTTTTTGGACCGACACTATGTCTAAGGCGTCACTAAGGTTAAAATCCTACAAAATGGATCCATGGCTCTGTGGTAGAGAATTTTACCGGTCACCCGTTTGAACTTGGTTGGACCCTTTTATTTTGGACCGACACTTTTTACACTTTTACACTTTTTACACTATGATAAGGAATAACCTACAAGGGGAATAAGATTTGGATTATCTTGTCAATTGAATATCTCAAAGCAAGAACATTGTTTGAGATTCGAATCACTCCACAAGCAAGATTGATCATGTCTAGCTTGAATGATTCTTGTTGATCAAATATCTGAAAGCAAGAACACTTGATTGAGATTCGAATCACTTCACAAGCAAGATTGATCATGTCGAGCTTGAATGATTCTACATGCAACCTAAACTACATAGAATTGCAAAGAAACTTAGCCATTGGTTAAAGAAAGCACAAATGCTCCTTTTAATATATTTTTCTGAGTCTCCCTTACAAATACAACATACATGGCTTTATATAGACTCAAAATGAAACTACTAAAGGCATTCCAAAAGTTGTAACATTCATACTTAATGACAATAATTAATCATTATGTAATTGTAACTAAAGTAAATTAAAAGTCTTAAAATACATTAATGAAATACAATAACTCTAAATTACTCTAAATTGTAATCCACCCAAAATTTACAATATGAAACTTCATCATTTTTCAATGTGGAATGAATTGAAATATCTTTTGATAATTTCAACAATATTTTCTTCACATCTTCATTGAAGCATATTGAATGATTGATGTCTCTTGGTTCATATCACTATGTCTAAGGGGTCACTAAGGTTGAAATCATGCAAAATGGGTCCATAGCTCAATGGTAGAGCATTTGAGAAGTCTTATTAGATACTTCTAAGCATTTAAAGATCATCTAGACACAAAGCTAAACATTCTAAAAAAAATTAGGGGTTAAACTTGTAAGTTAACGTAATTTAAGAAACTTATGATTTTTATATTCTCAAGAGTTTAATTGAGCTAGGTCGATGCAATCTAGTCGACCCAAGAATTGAACCGAACCAAACCAAGTAGTTAGTAACATGATTTAGTGGAAGCATTTTCACGCAAAGTAGAAGCAATAATGGAGGGTTTGAAATAATATAGTTTTCACCCCTTGTTTCTCGAGTGAATATTGAAATAATATAGTTTTCATGTTAAGTTTTGCATGGAAGAAAGAAAGACTGGGATGTAAAGTATTATTTCAATTTGTTTGTAATATATAAACAACATATAAATTAACTATAAGAAATATATAAAATTACATGTTCTTCAAGAGCTTCAATCAACACTGGAGGGTTACTTCTGCTACAACTCTAAAGGTGCTCTAGATTACAACGAGTTAGATAAAACAGCTCTAGAACTTTGAATCCAATAACTTGAGCTCTAGATTACAACGAGTTAGATAAAACAGCTCTAGAACTTTGAATCCAATAACTTGAGTTTGACTTGTGATAGGAACCCTCTTCTTGAGGAATTTGCATAAAATAGGAAAACCATTCCAAAATAAATTTTTACAAGGGGTTCTATGGTGTAGTGGTTAGCACTTTAGACTTTAAATCCAACGACCTGGGTTCAACTCCTGCAAAAACATAGAATAAGGAACGACAACACAAGACATATTAAAACAAGCAGTATTCGAAGCAAAAACACAAATTCTTCTTGTTTCATTTGGGCCAGATTTTCGATCTCGTGGGTAGCTTATTTTCTACGACGTTTCAGCTAGAGGAATCCTTAATTTGAAGGAAAAGAGACCCTAGATAGGAATTTTGACTCTTATCCCAGTTTAATTTTGAAACCTATTTCCTTCAATTTGGCATGCTCTCGAGGTTATTTTTCTTCGTGATCTTTTATGGAAGAATTCCTTGGAGGTGCAGAAACTGATTGGAATCATTCTTGCTCGACGAATCATCATGTATCCTCGAATTGGATTTTCAAGTTTTTCTTGAAGTTCTTCAATGGCGGATCGAATTAGGGGAATGGTCTCTGGGCACTTTCAACACTCTATTCCTTCATAGAACTTGTGGGTAATCTTGTTGAGAAACTATTGGAATAAGTTTGAAGAGAAATGGTAGAGGATTGCTCTCGAATTTGGAAGAAATCTAAGAGTAGGAGACCCATAATCTAAATGCTTATTGCCTTCAATCGGGGGATCAACCTTTCTCGATTCTTATTCCATATTGTTGCTCCTACTTCCGACTTTATAGGAGGAGCTTAAACGACATTGAGAGCTCCAGCATCTTCGTTATTTAGAGATCGAACTTTCTGGATAATTTTTTGGAGATATCAACTCAGATCATAGACTTACCGACCTTGGCTTTGAATACTAGTTGTTGGATATGATAATCCGTGCGTGTTCGTTCTAGATCATATCAAATTTTGGAGGAGATCCGACGGTTGAGATTTGAGTTCGAAAGATTTTGCTCGGATGGTCACGGTAGATGCTTTTATTCTAATTAGAGTTGCATTTTTGTAATTATCCATTCTTCTAGTGGTATTTTGGTAATTTGCCACTTTTCGAATATTTTATTATTATTATTCTAAAAAAAAAATCCATAATTTTTCTAAAATTTCTCATGGCTTTTTTTTATTTTTTTTTTTTTTTCATTTTTTCCCTTTTTTTTGAATCTTGAGATTCCTTCTAGATAAGGAATTACAAATCCGGAAAGATTCTTGATAATTGATAAAATGACTTTTTTGCCCTTTTGATTTACTTTTTCCTTTCTAATCCTTTTCAAAAGGCCTTTAACTCCTTGAAATCACTTGTTGGGGTACACGAGTCACTTGACTAAGTCCTTTGTGCTTGCTTAATCCTTTAAATTTTTTTCCTTTCTATCCTTTGGGTCTTTCATGAGTGGCTTATTCTTATGGGAGATAATTTCCTTCATTTTTGGGGTGTTACATATACATGCTCGTTACAAACACAAAATAAGAAACAGACTCAAAAGAAGAAAAAAAAATCGTTGATTAAAAATAGAGCTTAGTCCATGGCTCACACTCCAAAGTCCACTCATCCACGGCCAACAACTCTTAGTTACTTGAAAAAAAATGATAAACATGGAGTGAGTAAACTTAGTAAGTAGCCTACTAGTAGGTTCTTAATCGCGACCTTAGTAAATTTTTGTTGATTAAGTTAATATTAATTTAGTATTCTTTTTAATTAATGTATCATTGTCATATCGGTGTCCTAGTTTTTTAAGAATGACATATTACTATATCTATTTGGTATCATATTTATTTGTAGTATCTATATCTCTCTTTTTTTTTTTTTTTTTTTTGTGACTTTGAGATATTTTGCTTTTATTAATAGATATCTTCACGAAAATAAGTTTAATTTATGTTGAGATGGAGAATAAAAATTGACACTTAATGACGTTGATACTTTGGACTTTGATTTCTCTTAGTGTGAAGCTTGCATCTTGCAATTACTTGGGTAGAGAATGTGTTTCACTTAAAATTCACTCAAGAAAAAATAATCAAATAACGAACCCTATTTGAGAGAGAATAATTTTTTTTTTTTAATCTTTGAGAAATAAGAAAGAATAAAAATTAAACATGAATGACATCTTGTTGAATCTTTGTTTTGTTCTCCTAAATGTATATAAAAAGAAAAAAAAAATCTTCTATATTTTTAGATATAATTTAAGATTACCCATTTAATAAAACTCCATCCAAACTTCTACTCATAAATTTAATTATTATTTGTATACAATTATTAATATGTAAGAAAATACACGTACAAAATGTTTATACTATTGGTAATACACTAGTCTTGGTTGTTTGACTAAAATAATGCAACCATTGTCCAGACTAAAGAATTTGATTCGAAGCTATCTCCTAATAGAGGGAGGCTCAATTAGACTTTGTTGTAAGATTCGACCATATCAATTTGAATAGCGTTCTCCAACTATAAATATTGAACTCCAAAGTATTCACGAGAAAATTAAGTTTGTTGAAACTATCTATAAAAGAGTTCCAAAGTGAGTCGTGGAGAAGATTTGCCTTAAAATCTAGTTCCAATTAAGGATGTCAATGATGAAGAAGTACAAGCTGTTGGAAGGTTTGCCGTGGAAAATTTCAGAGGTGGTAGATATAATTTAATTTACAAGCGTGTGGTGAATGGTCTTTTCAGTCCCATATAGGATTTGACCCCAAATTTTATATTATTGTGATAGAAGCTATAAATGACAATAATATTCATTGGTCAGATATTGCAATTGTGAATAAGTTCCGTCATATGCATCGGACACTACCGCCATTCTATAAGCTCTTATCTTTTGTGGAATTCATCAAATTCCCTCTCCATAAGTAGCAGTATAACTACTAGATTGCTTTCTTTACTTACAATAAGTCCTCTCTCTATATGTGCTTGTGGGACATTACTCTCTTTTATCTATAAAAATGGCATAGCCATAATGATATAATAGTCTTTATATAAGTATCTTTCCTCTCTCTATATGTGCTCGTGATACATTACTCTCTTTTATCTATAAAAATGGCATAGCCATAATGATATAATAATCCTTATATAAGTATCTTTGGGCGCATCTTTCTTAAAAGGATTGTGACGACAGATGACCTATGTGACGTCAGTGGACAACATGCCTGCCTTCCTAACAACGGATGGACTACGTGTAACGCCCCGTTAGGTTAATAATAATAATAATAATAATAATAGTAAAATAAAAATAATAAAATAAGAAAGAAAGAAAAAAAAAAAAGATTAACTGATCACCTCTCTTTTAATCTCTCCACCATGTCTTAAAATGTCTCCTCATCAGTCATGAATAATTCCACAACCAAAAGAGAAAAATAAAGAAAAGATTTTCTTGGGAGAAGAAAGGCAGATAGATCTTCTGAGAAGAAAGACAATTTTCTGGAGAGAAGAAAGGCAGGTAGATTTTCTGGGAGGAAAAAAAAAAAAAAAAAAAGAAGGAAATGGAGAGATGGTTAGGCAGATCATTGAAGAGAGATGTCATTTGAAAAGGTTAGTAGTCAGATTTAACTTTTCCCTTTTCTTATATGGAAAGATATTAATATGCTGCAATTACTTAGATCTGAGTTAGAAACGATGATATCTTAACCTAAGAGCCAATTAAAATTTGGTAGGAGAAAAGAAATAAAAGAAAGAGGGAAAGACTGTGAAAACAGATCAAACAATCAGAATAAGGGACCAAAAAAATACAAACAAAGAGGGAAAGACTATGAAAACAGATCAAAAAATCAGAAGAAGGGAAGAGAAAAAAAAAAATCAAAAAATCAGAAGAAGGGAAGAGAAAAAAAAAGATCAAAAAATCAGAAGAAGGGAAGAGAAAAAAAAAAAAGATCAAAAAATCAGAAGAAGGGAAGAGAAAAAAAAAAAACAATCAGAATAAGGGACCTAAGAAATACAAACAAAGAGGGAAAGACTTTGAAAACAGATCAACCAATTAGAAGAAGGGAAGAGAAAAAAAAAAAAAGAAAGAAAGAGAAAGAAATAAAGAGATTTCCAAATAAAAGGAAAGAAAAAAGGAAATATATGGTGAGAGAGAGATTTAGAAACAACCTATATAAAAAGAGAAAAAAAAAAAAGATCAAACAATCAGAATAAGGGACCTAAGAAATACAAACAAAGAGGGAAAGAGAAAACAGATCAAACAATCAGAAGAAGGGAAGAGAAAAAAAAAAAAAAAAAAAAAAGAAAGAGAAAGAAATAAAGAGATTTCCAAATAAAAGGAAAGAAAAAAGGAAATATATGGTGAGAGAGAGATTTAGAAACAACCTATAGAAAATCTTAGGAGAACACAAAATCGGGTATTAGATGTTGAACAGAGTTCCAATAGAATGTTAGTAAATAACGAAAAAGATTAATTAGGCGATTGAACAGAGTTAAAGGAATTAATATGAAATAAAATTAGAAAAGAATCGGAATTAAATATTGAAAATTAAATCGAACTAAAATGGCTCGGTTAATATATTTTAAGGAAGAAAAGAAAATTAGAATAGATTGGAAAAAAATTCTGTTAATTGCATATACATTTTTTTAGGAAAGAAATGAAAATGAGATTGGATTGAAAATGGCCGAGCAGAATTAAAATATATATATATATATATATATATATATATATATATATATATATATATATATATATATATAGATATATATATATGATGATTCATGATATTTTAGGAAAGAAAATAAAAGAAAGTCATAATGATATTTTTAAGAAAGAAAAGAAAATCAAATTCCATAACAGAGGAGATGACTGAGTGATGGAGGTAAGCGGAAAATATGAGAAAATTATTATAATTTGTACCCATTAAATATAATATTATTGGATTGAATGATAAGTAACATGAAGTTTATTACCCAATACAATTTAGAAATAATGAAAATATGGAATTCGATTTTTTTTACTGAGGTCATTTTAGAGCTGTATTTCACATTGTTAGTTGGATTATTAATTAAAATGTGAAATGCTAACGAAAGGTGACGAACGGTTCGATATGAAGCGAACTCTAGCAACCTTTGGAGCAGCTCTCGAGGAACGAGAGCTTACGTTAATTAAATTAGGGAATACTTCGGATAAGGCCAACCAGGTAAGTGGCCTTACTATAGGATAGACTAAAAAAATTGTATGAGTTACGATGTTGTATGAACTATGTCGTACGATGCGATATATGAGTTATGATGATGTATGACTGATGTTGATGTGTAGGTTATGATACCTAATGATGTGCTCAATATATCTAATGATGTGCTCAGTATATATATATATATATATTTGACGAATGTCGTACTTGATATGTTTGATGCACTTTGTGGTAATATGATGAGTATGATGATTGAATGACGTTTACCTTAATATGATGATGTTTTCCATATTGAGCATGCTATATGATGATGAGTGCCATATTGCATCATGTCGTTAGATCGACATAGGACACAACCCTAAGAGCGTGAAAATGATATTAATATAAATATCCACGAGTATGTGTTACCTAGAGTAACAAAGAGATGAGACTAGAGGGTTGTGTCAGAAGAGACATTATGATGGATTTAGAGGGACCTCATGCATATTGTATGTTCATAAGCATAGGGCTACTTCCCTTAGAGATGATGAGTGCGGACGCGCACCATATGATGAGCGCGAATGCGCACAGGTGCGAATGCACACAGATGAGGGTGTTCATGAGGCGCATGACACTATGGGGTTCCGCTGACCTTCGGACGTCGCTACAGATTAGCTTGACCAGAGGGTCCAGGGGGTGTGCGAGCGCCCTGGGGATTCACACTCCCACATGTGAGTCGTGTGTAGGGAAGTACTATACATCCAATTTATCCGAGACTGGAGGCCACCCCTAAGATGATTAGAGATAGGTCCCTAAATCATGACTGCATGTGTTTGCATTTGCATGGCCCCCTATAGTGGGGTCACTTACTGAGTATTCTTTGAAATACTCAGGCCGTGTGCCACATTATTTTTTCAGGTAAAGGCAAGGCGCACTTGTACGGAGGACGGCGGCATCACGAGTAGAGACTGTGGCACATGCATAGGGTAGTCTCATATTTAAATTTCTAGTCTTAAGTTAGAATAGGTTGTTTTGCATTTCATTGTTTAAATTATTTTGTATTTGTTTTTGTTTTCTCTAAATTTCAGTATTTCATATTTAAACACGTAAGACCATGGCTGTGTTTTCCAGAGAAGAAGTTGTTTTAAACGTTTTTTGAAATTTACATTATCAATTATGTTCATGTAAGAGTTATATTTCTGCATTATAGATGAGCATGAGACGTTAGTAGCGACTCTGAGTATGTGAAAATTTAGGGTCGTTACACTACGGGGCTTTGCACTTCGGCCCCTGAGAATACCACATCAAGGTGACAGGATTCGAACCTATGGCTCTCTGAAACTTCTTCATCGGTTATTTCGGCGCATCTTCCTTAAAAGGATTGTGACAACAAATGACCTATTTGACTGAAAAGTTCCTAGAAAGAATACAGTTTTAGGATTGTGACAAGACAAGAATGGACTCATAAGATGGGCGGCCAGGGAAGCGATTTCATTTGTGTTATCTGCCAAGGAAATGATCAAGGAATTCTCTATACACGGCTGAGAGATGACCGTATTGTTGCACATCCTGAATAAAGTACCGTAGGCAAGCGAAGCTTTTGAAAATGAAAGCGTATAGAACTCAGATCCATTTTCTCTTCGATTCGTAAACATCGGATCTGATCTTCCTTTCTTTTCCGGGTGACTGAGAGAGAATTTAGGGCTGGCGTGCATCCGATTCGGTCAACAATAAGGTACAAAGCGGATTGATTAAATGGGCTTGAAGTTCCATTATCGTTAGGTCGAAGATCTCTACTAGGTTTAGTGCACTTTGGTAGTTGCGAATGTTGTCGTAATCGAATGTCTTTCTCATTCGACATTCTCTCTTACCAAGCACTCATACTCGCCAGGGTTGAGGAGAGAATCCGTGAGCTAATTGGGTTTTGAGATTGCGTATACGCGAAAAGAGCTCGCTTTCGACTTTCTCCTCGGCGTTTTGTGTCCGGTTCTAGTTTAGGAAAGGGTCTGATCTCTTTCATTGGAGCACATTGATGCCGAAGGAGTCTTCGGAACTCGTGGAGAGGCTATGATGACTTCAGGCTATTCAAATAGCATGACCGATACCACAAAGAAAGGGTATCTAAGTCACACTAGTGGAATAACTTTTTCATAATAATTATCTCGATATATGATTCCAAAAACCTGCTTGATGACTGATAAGGTAAGGGGTTTCAAAAGATAAAAGAATGACAATTCTACGTGTGATAGAAAAAGAGATCTTCTTCTTCTTTTTTTTTTTAAGTGTGCGCGGTTCGCCTGCCTTCTTGACCACGGATAGGCTATGGGGCTTTACACTTCGGCCTCTGAGAATACCACATCAAGGTGACAGGATTCGAACCTATGGCTCTCTGAAACTTCTTCATCTGTTATTTGGGCGCATCTTTCTTAAAAGAATTGTGACGAAAGTGGACAACATGCCTACCTTCCTAACCACGGATAGACTACGGGGCTTTGCACTTTGGCCCCTGAGAATATCACATCAAGGTGACAGGATTCGAACCTATGGCTCTCTGAAACTTCTTCATCGGTTATTTCGGCGCATCTTCCTTAAAAAGATTGTGAAGATTGTGACAACAGATGACCTATTTGACTGAAAAGTTCCTAGAAAGAATACAATAGATGACCTATTTGATCAAGATACCTATTTGATTGAAAAGTTCCTAGGATTGTGACAACAGATGACCTAGAAAAGTTCCTAGGATTGTGACAACAGATGACCTAGAAAAGTTCCTAGGATTGACCTATTTGATCAAGATACCTATTTGATTGAAAAGTTCCTAGGATTGTGACAACAGATGACCTAGAAAAGTTCCTAGGATTGTGACAACAGATGACCTAGAAAAGTTCCTAGGATTGACCTATTTGATCAAGATACCTATTTGATTGAAAAGTTCCTAGGATTGTGACAACAGATGACCTAGAAAAGTTCCTAGGATTGTGACAACAGATGACCTAGAAAAGTTCCTAGGATTGTGACAACAGATGACCTAGAAAAGTTCCTAGGATTGTGACAACAGATGACCTAGAAAAGTTCCTAGGATAGAAAAGTTCCTAGGATTGTGACAACAGATGACCTAGAAAAGTTCCTAGGATTGTGACAACAGATGACCTAGAAAAGTTCCTAGGATAGAAAAGTTCCTAGGATTGTGACAACAGATGACCTAGAAAAGTTCCTAGGATTGTGACAACAGATGACCTAACCTAGGATTGTGACAACAGATGACCTAGAAAAGTTCCTAGGATAGAAAAGTTCCTAGGATTGTGACAACAGATGACCTGACCTAGGATTGTGACAAAAGATGACCTAGAAAAGTTCCTAGGATTGTGACAATAGAAAAGTTCCTAGGATTGTGACAACAGATGACCTAGAAAAGTTCCTAGGATTGTGACAACAGATGACCTAGAAAAGTTCCTAGGATTGTGACAACAGATGACCTAGAAAAGTTCCTAGGATTGTGAGATGACCTAGAAAAGAAGTTCGGATTGTGACAACAGATGACCTAGAAAAGTTCCTAGGATTGTGACAACAGATGACCTAGAAAAGAAGTTCGGATTGTGACAACAGATGACCTATTTGACTGAAGAGTTCAAGTTCAAGACCTAACCTAGAAAAGAAGTTCGGATTGTGACAACAGATGACCTATTTGACTGAAGAGTTCAAGTTCAAGACCTATTTGACTGAAAAGTTCCTACAGTTCTACATCTAACCCCATTGATATATCTAAACTATCAAAATTATTTTATTCTTTTGAAATTGTCCTTTTTTTCTTTTGAAGTTGTTTATGGAATGTATCATCATTATTTCATTGATTTTCTTTGTTAATGAAATCCATGAGCAATTATTATTATATCTTTTAGATCTCGATCGCTCTTAAATTATTTACATAGGGTTTGCGATTATGAGAGAAGAAAAAAAATAATTACATAATACACTAGCTCTAAGGCTCATCTAGTGAGAAATGAACATAGGGGCATTCCGAGAATTGAACTCGGGACGTCTCGCACCCTAAGCGAGAATCATACCACTAGACCAAATGCCCTTTCTAAAAAATTACCAACATTTTTAACTCCTACTCAATATATTTTTTTCTCTCAAGTTTGAAATCTATTTTCTTGAGCGGTTGTTGGACTATAAAATAAAAAGTTGATGGTCTAGTATTTTACTTGTAAGTAAGGCATGTAATATTGAATTGTTCTAATATGCAAGTGTTATCGAATAAACTACAATCCAAAAAATTTGTTTCTTAGCATAATATGAATTTAGTTGCAGAGTTATTAGGAAGAACATGGAGAAATAAATTTTCTTTAAAATCATAAACAGACCCAAGTTCATCGTTGTTGTTGTCTAATTGTGATTTTGCAAAAAGCTTAACTAATATGAAATATCAAGGTAAATCAAGAATATATCCTACACGTCATTCAAGATGACAATAAAATGGAGTTAAATTGAACGCAGTTTTAGTTTCATGTCTAGCATAATTGTATTAATGATATTAAAGAGAACTTTGTGTTTTATTAGAAGAGACCAACTTCCTTTAAGATACTAGGAGTTTAAACTACTTCCATTGTAATTTCAATCACTCCAGATTACAAATTTAGGGTTGGCTAATTGGACATCAATTATCAACTTTAGGTTATAATTTAGGTAGTAGCCATTATAATATTAATGAGCATAAGAGTTACAATTATTTCATGGACCATATGTGTTATAGTTACATGAATATATATATATGTATATTATGTGTGTCGAGGTTTGGGTAAAGCACAAAGTAGTAAGGAACACCATTGTCAACTCTAGAGCCACCCAACACTCATGATGGAGACCGATGCAAAATATTTTAACATCCTTTGGCATCAAGATACAGGAAAGATGAACACCGTCAAATTGGAAGCTTTGCTTGTCTTGAGAGTCACAATGAGAACTCTAATCAAGCTGGAGCCTTGGACTAGGCAAATTGTTTAGTGATAGTTGAAATGGATGACTTCGACGTCGTGTCAGGAACGAACGTCCTGCTTAAACACAAAGTCATTTACATGCCCCTAGCAAAATGTCTAGTAGTAATGGAGTCTAACCCGATGATCATTCAGAACAACCAAGAGGGTTGAAAATGATGTCGAAACTATAGTTGAGAAAGAATCATAGCCATGATGAATCTACGCTTGCTGCTACTGTTGTGATTGAAAAGGGGAGCTCGATTGAGCCAACCTCAATAGAAACCTTGTTGCCACTACATGTACACCACGACGCAAAACAAGGTCAGATAATGGATTTATCCCCACCAGAAGAGACAAAAACAAGGTCAGATACTGAAGAAGGGAGACAGAAACAAACCACTGAAGCAACACATGTTCACACAGAAATATCATCTAGACGGATGAAGAGAAGGGTTAGTCGGAAGCGTCAACCACAATAATTTCAAGAAAAATAAAGAGTTCATATAAGTTAAGTTCAAATAAACTTCGAGTTCAAAGCAACAAGAACCAAAAACTTGTGTGAAAATACTATGGACTAGTTAAAGTTATCCATAAGATTATGAAGACACCATATAGAATCCAATTTCTTTTATGGATGCGGACTAACCTTGTTGTCCACGTTAGTAACTTGAAACGTTATTATTTCGACCAAGAAAACATCAAGCAGAAGCAGGTGGTATGACGTCAGAAAAAATAAGAAAAAATTTTCAAGCGAAGAAAGTAGGAAAGAAACGAATAGAGAAGACATGAAGACTCAACAAACCGAGAAGTGATTTTCAACAGCACCTAGTAGGTTTGAAGAGACTCCTCATTATGAGATCAGCTGGAAGCGCATCGAGAGACCTAAAGTCAACCTCATCCAATAGATTGTGTGGGGGAAGATGTCACAGTCATGATTGCCAAAGGCGTGTTGCCTGTGGTTGCATGTTGCATGTCTCAGCCATTCTTGTAAACGATTTGTTGTCCAAGGCGGTTATTTGGGCAATGTTATTGTTTACCGATTATTTGGGCGACACGCCTTGAGCAATCATGACCATCACAATTGGCTAACATCAATTTGTCTTTGGGTATAGACGGTATCTCTTTATTCTTCGTGATATTGACCACATTTCTGATCCCTATTTGCATTTTAGTGGGTTGGTCTGGTATGAGAAGTTATGGGAAAGAGTATATTACAGCATCTCTAATTCGTGAATTTCTACTAAGACATTTTTTGTCCATATGTTATTGTTGTCCATGAGACTCCTCATTTCGAGGTCATGATTGGCTAAGACATTTAAAGAAGTTTTACCTAGGGCAACTTCTATCACAATCCTCTTCTCGCTCTCTGAAACTTCTTTAAATGTTATTATTCACTGGTTATTTGGGCGCGTCTTCCTTAAAAGGGTTGTGACGACAGATGACCTAGGTAAAACTTCTATTGGGAGATCAGTGCTCTAGAGAATCTGTGTCCCTTTCCTGACACCTTTAACGGACAACATAACAAAGAGTTCCTAGAAAAAATATCATAGAACAATTTGTGTAATGCCTTTGAAGTTAGGCTCGAGGCTCTATCTTATCTCCAAAGAATATGGTTCATTCTCTATTCGCATAGAAATTCTGCAATAGAAATGGTACCCTCATCTTCTTTTACAAAACTTTCTCAAGTCCTCATGGAATGATTTGAAAGTGGTACCCTCATCTTCTTTTATAAGACTACCTCGGCCTTCATGGAATGATTATGCTATGTTGATTCTTAGAGAAGGGAGTAGGAGTAAGAGTAGATGACTGTTTATGGTCCAAGTCTAAAAAAAGTAAGTCTTTATGTCAAGAAAGGAGAGGAATGCTCATAGTTTCCAAGATTTGAAGAGAATCATACCTACACAAATTTCCTTTGTTTATTCTTATTGTTTCCAAGTTATCTTGTTGTTGGTCCATATCTTTTAGGCGCATCAATATTTGAAATTTATCCACCTTTTTTGTTTCAATTCTAAAAATAGAAATGATATCCATAGAAATACATAATTTTACAATGCAAATAAGAAAAACTAGTGATCAAGTTTTAGATAAAAGTAGCAAACATGTTGATAGATATAAAAATAAATTCAAGTTCTTTCTCTGGCCTAGTTATTAATTGGAAGATTTAGCTGATATGAATTGTTATTGGTTTGATACCAATAATAACAGTCATTTTAGTATGCTAAGGATCCATATGTGTCCCTGAAAATTAGTTAATGCTATATTTTTCTTATATTGGCCATAATATCTCTCAACCAAATGCTTTAGTTGAAAATGTATTTAATATTTTTCTTTTGTCCTTTTCTTTTTTCGAATGGTCTTATGTCTCCATTCCATTTGAAAATTGATATTTTGTTTGGTAATTTTAAACTCATTATTTTTGTTTGTTCATTCCACCTAATTTGTAAAAAAAAAAAAAAAAAAAAAAATACCACAATACCAAATGCCCTTATAGTGGATCTATCATTTTTAGTTGCCCGTGTGTATTTGTTTTCTGCACCTCAATATATGAAATTTATCCAACCTCAATATATGAAATTTATCCACATATTTTTGTGCTTTAGAACCTACTATTATTGTCATGTTAACTTGGCGTGGTCTAACACACAGATGAAACAGCATTGCCACTAGAGCCCATGCATTCCTTTGGGATAGATATGTTAAAAATTAGGCCCATTTGATAACTATTTTTCTTTTTATTTTTTGTTTTTTGTTTTATTTCAAAATTATGTGTTTTATCCTTTTATAAAAAAAAAAAAAAAAAAAAAAAAAAAAAAAAACATTTGAATTTTAAGCAAAAAAAAATTCATACCCAATTAAGTTTTTGAAAAATATTTTTATTTATTTATTTTTTCTTTATTTTAGTTTTCCAAACATAGATTGATATGGACTGGCTAGTTTTCAAAACTACTTATTTGCTACAATTGAACAATATTTATATTGTAAAATGAGATTAACTTCCTTTAAGTTTATGTAATTTCTTTTTATTACTCTGTTTACTTGTATCTCATGTTACTCCATTTGTATTTACTTCGTTTTATACAAAAGTTCACCGTAATTAATAAATTCATGTGCTTAATACATTCCCTATAAGAATAAATTTTTTTGTATCAGGATAAATTACAATGAATACGGAGAAAAGAAATCCCAAAAATAAGTAGAAGGTTGAGAATTTCACTCAACCACACAATGTCAAAGCGTGACTGCATGGCTCACACGCAATTCTTCCACAAGAATGGCATGAAACTTGCATAGATGATGCTCGGATTTCGAAGGGGAACTTCTCAACTTGATTGATCAATTTCATTCATCACAAATCTGATTTTTACATAATAATTTGTGGGTATTTATAGTCTCCCATAAAAAAAGTTAGTGGATGGGATTTAATCTCGATCCCCTTAAATCTCCAAAAAAAAAAAAAAAAAAAAACGAAGCCAATTTGACAATTTTACCATTACAAATTTATGAAATTAAAAATAAATAAAGTTTTCTAACAACTCATGTAATGATACTTGCAACTTCATTTGCTCCTTCAAATGTGTAAATATTCATTTTTGAAGCTCCAAATGGTCCTTCCTCAATCTAATAAGCTTGTAACACATGAAATAATAGTTGAACCGAGCCTGTCCAATTTTGTAGATGAAGAATGAATGCTTGTTGAATCTTCTTGGCCTTGGATAGTGTAATAGGTCCAGTTGGAACATTTGGAACACTGTGATCCTTATCATCTTCCCCCTCTTCAAAAGGATTCGTCCTCGAATCAAAAAATCATCACCTACATCAAAAGGACTCAAGTCAGCAACATTGAAAGTAGAATGTGCTGAAAATTCTCCTGGAAGATCATTTTACATGCATTGTTATTAATTCTTTGAAGGACTTGATAAGGGTCATCCCCTCTTGGATGTAACTTTGTCTTCCTTTGAGATTGGAATCACTCCTTGCGAAAATGTATCCAAACCCAGTTACTGGTTTGAAAAATGATTTCATTCCGTCATTTGTTAATTCTTCAAGCAACATTGAAATTTTGTTTCTCAATTGTCTCCTTCCCCTCTTTAAGCAATGTTTTGATCCCATTTGCCTTACTTGTGGCTGCTTTACTCATAAAAATATTAGAATGAATAGAAAGCAAATCAAGACGCGTACGTGAATTAAATCCGTAAGCAACTTCAAAAAGAGAACAATGAGTGGCAAACATTCGTCCCAAGACTTAATATTCTTACAAATAATAGCCCTAAGCAATGCTCCTAATGTTCTATTAACCACCTTAGTTTGCTCATTAATCTGAAGATGACATGTAGTTAAAAACAATAATTTGTTACCCAATTTATGACTTAAAATTCTTATAAATAATAGCTCTAAGCAATCTCATATTTTATGAACTACCTCATTTTGCTCGTGAGTCTGAGGATGACATGCAGTTGAAAATAATAATTTGGTACCTAATTTATCCACCATACTTTCCAAAAGTGACTTAAAAATTTAGCATCCCTATCATTTTTTGTGTGCAGCAAACATTGACAACATTGACTACTTATAAACATCGTGCTTCATGTTAAAGGTCATATAGATCGTGATGAGCATTTTCTCCCATATCTTGGTTTCGCTAACTAAAGTTTTCCAATAACTCCCAAACTTCATTACCTTATATAACCTCTTGGGATAAGGATTCATATAACATTTCATAAAATAAGATCTACTGATGAATTTCATAGCATTTGAAGGTCATCTAGGTCATGAACCGAAGGTAAATTACCTTAAGGGCATTATGGTCATTTTACACCGTTTCTTGATTTACCTACTTATCCTTATCCAATGACCACCAAATTTCATATCTAACCTCAACATAATATAATATACTCAATGTTAAAATTTGATATGCAGCGGAGCTCATATAGTGGGTTATTTTAACGTTACTTAAATCTCGAGCTATTTGATCGGTTCAGGGCTTTAACTCACGGTTCTTTGAGTTTTTCTTTCATATATCCTTAATTCATACTTGGTTTAGGGTTCATATGAAAATCCAAGCAATTTCTACAAGTATTTCTTAACAAAAAGTCCAAGGTGGCTACTTGCCTCGTCGTCGACGTTCGGGACGTCCATTCTTGAGCTTCCAGTATCTGAATTACTTCAAATTTCCTTCCAAGTACTCCTTATTGTGTCTAGTTTCCGAATCCAAAAGATTTTGTATGAGAATCGGTCTGGAATGGAGTTAAAATTGAGAAAACCCGAGAAAAGGTCAAATTTTGAGTTGACTTGGATAGTTCAATTGAACTGGCCATATCATCGTTTTCTTCCTCTAAACAGGAAGAAGATGTGCATTTTTCAGATCGCCATCATCTGAAACTTGGCCTGTATAGCCACATTTACAGTGTTTCTCTCCTCAATTTCTTCGTGAAACTTAAAGATGGGTATTACAAGGAAGGGCTAGGGATTTGATTTGATACCTTCTCGTGGATTGTAGCCTAAGATATTCGCTTCCAAAGCTCAGTTGGGAGAGTGTCAAACTAAAGATTTGAAGGTCACGTGTTTAATCTCCACGTTCACCGCACTTGTTTCTATTTGCATAAGCTGACTATTCAATAAAAAATTAGTTATTATTTATTTTTAAAATTTCAATGAATAATGAATTAGGGAAAATACCGCACTTGGTTGCATAAGTTCATTAAGTTGCATAACTTTATTCAATCTAAAACTAGTGATTATTTCTTTTTAAAATATAATGAATTAGCAGAAATACCTTTACTTATGATTTTTTTTTTCAAATATTAGCGAAGATACCTCAGTTTTGAGAGCATCACACTGAAAATCTAAAGGTCACGTGTTTGATCAAAATTAGAATTTTCATTTTCAATGTTATAGGGGATAGCTTAGTGGGAGACCGTAATATTGAAGATTTGGAGGTCATGTGTTCGTTCGAACTTCACCACACCTGATTTAGAGAGGATGAATTTTCATTTTAATGTTAGCGTGGATAGCTGAATTGGGAGTGGGAGTGGGTCTGTAGATTAAAATTTCAATGAATTAGCGTAAATAATTCTACGGATGAATTTTTCGTGGATAGCTGAGGTGGGAGTGGGTCTGTAGATCTAAAATAGGGTGGATTCCTAATTCTTTATTTGACTATAAATGCTCTATAATATATTTAGTAAAATGACTCATTTGAGTGCATGGAACTCGATTCCTAATTCTTTATTTGACTATAAATGCTCTATAATATATTTAGTAAAATGACTCATTTGAGTGCATGGAACAATAAAATTGATGTTCCCGTAGAATCGTCAATACATTCTACTTTAAATGTTGCTAAGTTGAGTCCTTTTGATGTAGGTGATGATTTTTCTTATTCGAGGACGAATCCTTTTGAAGAGTGGGATGATGATAAGAATCACGGTGTTCCAACTGGACCTATTACACAACCCAAGGCCAAGAAGATTCAACAAGCATTCATACTTCATCTACAAATTTGGATAGGCTAGGTTTAACCATCATTTCATGTGTTACAAGCTGATTAGTTTGAGTCAAGACCATTTGGAGATTCAAAAGTAAATATTTGCACGGTTGAAGTAGTGGATGAAGTTGCAAGCATGATTTCATGAGTGGTTAGAAAACTTTATTTATTATTTTAATTTCATAAAGTTTGGAATGCTCAAATTGACTTCGTCTTCTGTGGAGATTTAATGAGATCGAGATTAAATCACGAACACTAACTTCTTTTGTTGGGAGACTATAAATACCCACAAATTATTATGTGATAGCCCAAACATAAATAAACAAATAAACAAATAAAAAGCTAAAATAATAATAATAATAATAAATTAATTAATTAATTAAAATTAAAATTAAAAAAAATTAAAAAGAAAAAAAAAAATTCCCCCACCTCTCTCCACTAATCTCTCATCCCTTCCCACAATTATCTCTCCTCTACCCCTCTTACCCTAACTGCGAAAAAAAGAGAAACAGAAAACCTCCACAAGAAAAAGAAAAAAAAAAAAAAAACAACTCAGATCTGAGAAGAAGTACAATGGTTATTGCAGATTTAGAGATTTTTTGTCCGTTATTAGGGTAAAATCCTATCTCAGATTTCCTTTTCCTTTATATTTTATAGTTATTGTGATAAGAAATTAATTTAGGATCAAGTCTTCTTCCCTATCTTTTGTAAGTATGTAATAATCAAATCCATATACAATTATTAGATTTTTGTTAGCATTTTAATCATACAAAATAAGGTTATAAGTTAGATTCAATAAAATTCTAAGTGGCAAATCTATAAACTAAAAGATCTGGTCTGTACTTAAAATTGGTCATTAATATGAGTTTACACAATTAAAAAACCTATTTACAGAATGAAAAAGATGAGAGAGAGAGGGAGGGAGATTGAAGAAAGATAGTATTTAACAATAAAAGGAAATATCTTACGGCAGTGAGCTCCTTTCAATTTTAAAACCTATTTACAGAATGAAAAAGATTAGGGAGAGAGGAAGGGAGAGTAAGGAAAGATTTGTTAAACAGTATAACAATAATAGGAAATATCAGACGTAAATGAGCTCCTTTCAATTTTGTGTAACAGAAAACCTTAAGAATTGTCAGCAGTGAGCTTCTTTAAATTTTGTCCAACACAAAATATCAGAATTTTACGATGGCCAATCTAAATTAGAGAAATAATTTTATAGAGTTCAAACTTGAAACTGATGTCATGAACTCATATAGGTTGACTCGGATTTCAAAGGACGGAATCGAACTTTCATTAAAGATATATTTGTGACAACGATTTAAGCTAGCCAGGTAAGTGACCTTACTATCAGCATGGTTATATTTGATGTTGACATGTGCCTTGTGGTTCTGTACGTGTCATATATATTGATATGTGTGAATTGTCTACGGATCGATATGCTTCCTATATGTTATGTTATGTTATAATATGTGGTTTGTATGATAATAATTATGGTACGATGTGCTCAAGGATATGTTTGAGATAGGATACGAGAAGGATGCACAAAACAAAATGTAACGATAGGAGTAAGATACGTTCACGAAACGTTAGGTTAGGTTACATACCGGAGTGCTATGGATAGGAGAGATTGATGAAAGAATACGGTTAGGTTATGGGTAGAAAGGGATAGGTTTGTGATAGATTGATAGAATGATGACATTAGGATACGTTCTGGTGATGATATGACTAAGGTACGTCACGTAATGATATGTCTGTGATAGGTATAAGAACGTTAAGGCTATGGTAAGTTAGAGAACGATATGACTATGAAGTGTTTACGTTATGACTTGGTTATGATATGATCCATTGTATGCTAGATTATTGTGCTTAAGTACGAAATCATGTGAACGTGAATGTATGTTATTTATGCTGCTTAGTTGATGTGATATGAATGCATGTGACGATGTGTGGCCCTTGTACGATTATGGCTTGTTGTATGGGTATTGAAATGTAACTGAATGAATTGTATGACATGAAATACGGTAAATTGCACGATACATAACCCCGCTAGGAATATGTATGATATGTAACGAAATGAGAATGAGAATGACATGTAAACATGAAAACGTGGCGCAGGGTTATGCTCATTAAATGATGAGTGTAGGACTAGTGGGACCTCATGCATATTGTGTGTTCATGCATTTGGGGGGATACCCCTATCCCATCACGAGGGTACGGACGCGTACATCTAAATGGCAGGACAACGATCGTTATGCTCCGCATAGCGCTGCCGTGACGGTTTTAGTTTTAACGGGTCTCGGTGGGCCCCAGAGCATGCCCACCGGCTAGGGACAGTGGCCCAGCGGTGTGCGAACTAGCTGGTGAGCCCATACTCGCACGTATGGGCTGCGTGTAGAGTATATGATACACGTCCACGATTACCTGTTAGGATTACACCGTTGGGAAAACGAAACGAAACGAAACGAAACGAAAAAGAAACGAAACGAAATGAAACGAAACGAAAGATAGGTCCCATCATTTCATTGCATGTGATTGTTGCATTTAATCCCAATAGTGGGGTCACTTACTGAGTATTTCTTTAAATACTCTGCCCATGTGCTACTACATTTTTCAGGTTAAGGCAAGGCATTCCTGTACGGCTGACGACGACATCGCTACTCGAGATCATGGCACATGCATAGGCTAGTGGTATTTGTTTTCCTAGACTTAGGATAGAATAGGATGTTTTAAACTTAAACGCTTATTTATTTTATTTCGGGTCTTTTGTTGTGTCGTTTTAAAGATGTTTTCGAAACACGTAAGTCCATGGCTGTGTTTTTAAGTTAAAGGTTATGTTTTATGGAATTTAAATGAAGTCTTCCGCATTCAATGTTTATGGTATGTATACAGTAGCGACCTTAAATTAAGTGGAAAATTTCGGGTTGTTACATATTATGTAAAAGCATATTTGTGATCAATGAAATTGATCTCTTAAGTTGATACGATCCCCCTTATAGAACTGTGAGCATATCTTTGACATTTCTAAGTTTCATGCAATTCTTGTGGTAGATTGCATCTGAGTCATTCAATGAAGCCTGGATCAAGATCGATTCTGAAATGACTCAATTTAGAAAAAGGTTCCAAATCTTGTTTCTCAATCTTGGATCTCATTATCTAATTCTAGCTTTATGTTGATCCAAATTTTGTATAAGAAGGTGTTAATTTCTTTAATACAAGGGTTCTTGTTTCTACAAAAGCTTGGCTCGTTGGGATGAAGATTACGGTTGGTCTATCATCCTTCAACGGGATCTTCTATCCCCATGACTTGCTCTGATGCGGTTGTTCTTCTAACGTCGATGACACGTCCAGTTGTCGAGATTGGTAATGTGAGTTTGTAACCCATCCATTGAGGTTCTTGGAATGATTCTATAGCTTATCATTTCCATGTTGGGAATTGGATCATGGGCCTTGGGCGAAGGAATCCTTGATTTACCGCCCTTCGAGTTGAAGTGTCATAAGGCTAATTTTTTTTCTATTTTTTTAATTTTTTTTAGAGATTTTATTTGATTTTATTTCAATTTTGTCAAACTCACTCACGTTCTCATCTGAATCATTTCAACCCTGTTGGCATTCAATAAGAGAGACCTTGGAAATAACCTATAACTATTCAACTGGATTAGAACATTAACAATTTGAATCAAATAAAGTGACATTAACCATTTGTTGAACTTGACCAAATGTCTATAACATAACACTAACAAAGGGACAAAGTTCATAAAAGTCTTTTTAATCTAAAATACCATTGAACTTGACCATTATAGTGCCTCTCAAACGTAGGTAAAGTTTAAATTCGAGTCTCCTTGTCAAACTCACTTGGGTGCTCATCTCAACCATGATGGCGTTCAACAAGAGAGACCTTGAAAATAGCCGGATTATCGCATTAACCATTTGAATCACCTCAACCATACTTGTTGAAATTGAACAAATATCTATAACATAACACTAACATAGGTACGATGTTCATAAAAGTCCTTAATCTAAGATACTATTGAACTTGACCATTAAAGTGCCTCTCAAAATGAGGTAAAGTTTAAATATAATTGGTGACAAAAGATGAAACTATAAAATAAAAAGAAATAAGAAAATAATATTCAATTTCAGAGAATCAAACCAGAATCTCCTAGGTGAAAGCCAAATATCCAAACCGCTGGACAACAATGAATTTTTGGTGTAGTTGTCCTAAAGTCTTTTGTCTAATTGCTCAAGAGTTTTACTATGATGTTTTGGGTAATGTCTAACTCTTCGACACGTCCTTTCATGTGTGTGATAGAGTTCTCAGAATTACCGCAACGTTTCGAGCTGTTCGATCGTGTGGCTCTTTCTTCAAAAGGGTCAACATCAAACATCAGGTCTTTGATTGGCAACCCATCCAAAGGAGCGTCGATTGCATCGATTCCTTCAACGGTCTTCCCATGAGTTTATGGTTCATGTCCCATTTTTTATACCATTCACCTTCGAGCGCCACCATAGTTTTGCATCGTCCATGAGATGCATTGCGACCAACGTAACTCTTAGGTCCTATGAGCAAGTTCCAGTAACCTTCAAATATTGTTCTACGTCAAAAATAAAGCTTTTTAATTCCTTAGCATCCCGGTTTCCATTTAAGGGGTTGTGTTCTTGGATTTTAAGTTTGTTAAGCCCACATGAACTTGGCTTGAGGTGTGGTTCTCTACAGCCCAACTTGTCAAACTCACTCGAGTGCTTATCTCAACCATGACGTCGTTCAACAAGAGAGACCTCGAAATGACTGGATTATCGCATTAACCATTTGAATCACCTGCTCATCTCAACCATGATGTCGTTCAACAAGAGAGACCTCGAAAACGACTGGATTGTAGCATTAACCATTTGAAATTGAACAAAATATCTATAATAACTCTAACAAAGGTACGGAGTTCATAAAAGTCTTTTTAGTCCAAGATAGAAACTGTCAAATAAAATGAAATAAGAAAATAATATTCCATTCCGGGAATCAAACCCAGGTCTCCTGACCGCTGGACGACAATGGATTTTTGGTGTAGATGTCCTGAAGTCTTTTTTCAGATCGCTGAAGAGTTTTAGCATGATCTTTTACTTAATGTCTAACTCTTCAACACGTCCTTCCCTATGTGTGTTAGAGTTCTCAGGGCTACCGCGACGTTTTGAGTTGTTCGATTGTGTGGCTCTTTCTTCAAAAGAGTCAATATCAAATGTTAGGTCTTTGATTGGCAACCCATCCAGGGGAGCGTCGATTGCATCAATTCCATGAACGATCTTCCTATGAGTTTATGGTGCATGACCCATTTTTAGGTTAACAATATGGTGTAAAGAAACCAGAAATTCTAATACTCGTAATTAACTACAAACCTTTGAATAAGGTTTTAGAATAAATAAGATATCCAATCCAAAACAAAAATGATTTGATAAAATGAATTTAGAGTCAAATGTTTTTATAAAATTGGGATTTCGGAAAATTCTAATTTCTTAAAAGGACAAATATAAAATAGGATTTAATGTCCAATTTAGAAAATATGAGAGGAACGTCATGCCATTTAGGGTAAAAAACGCCCCATCCGAATTTCAGAAGATTATGAATGATATTTTTAATCATTTCAAAAAATTTCGATAGTTTATATTGATGATGTGTTGATATTTTCTAAAACCATTAAGATCAACACTTTAATCATCTACATACATTCATTAATGTAATCAAAAGAAATCAGCTAGTTGTGTCCATACCCAAAATCAAATAATATCAAACTCATATCCGTTCTCTTGGATTTTAAATTTATTTGAGCCTTATTAAAACACATCCAATGGTCTTTGTCTCAAACTTTGGTGATGACGTATCCTAGAAAAGCCAACTTCAAAAAAATTTTAGGTTTCCTCAATTAAGTGTCTTATATCCTTCAAGATATGAGGCACATTTACAAATGTCTTAATGAGTGTCTTCATAATAATACAAAGCCTTGATTTGTAAGGGATATCTCTACAACCCAAAAAAATCAAATCATTAGTCAAATAAACTCTCTGCTTAAGTCTTATTGACCCAAGGGCAGATCTCATAATGAAACGTGACGCAACAAATATCCGATATGAAGGTATCTAAAATTGTCAAAGAGGACAGAGAATCAATTACCATATTTCATTCAAAAGCCTCAATAATACCATACAAATTACAAAATAGTAAAAAAGAAAAAAAAAAGTATTATTTCCATTGTATTGTGTACAAAAAAATTTAAAGAAAATTTAATTAACAAAACTATTAAAATCTATTCTAGAGTCAAATTTAGTTTTAGAAATAGAAGGGAATAATCTTGTTTCAAACAAAAAAAAAAAATAAAAAAAATTGCTAGATAGAAGTAAATTTTGTTGTGGTTTGATTTTAAAATTCTACCTATAAAAGAAGTTGAAAACACCTTGGGAGATTACCTATGGGAGAGTTTCTAACAAAGTCTCTCTTCTCTCCTCTTTCTTCTCAAACTGATACTAATCCAGCCAATCATTTGCATGGACTCAAAAGTTCAATTGTGTGTAAAAGAAGTTGAAAACACTTTGTGAAAGTCTGTAAGGATACTACGACCTCTAGCTTTGCAAAATCCAGCGTTGTTGGCGCTTATCAAAATCGCGGCCAAAATAAAGTTTAACAAGTGGTTCTATGGTGTAGTGGTTAGCACATTCGACTTTGAATCTAACGACCTGTGTTTAATTCCCGATAGGTAATCCACCAATTTATACAAAATTGGTCAATAGCAGATTCGGTAGGGTCACTTTTGCATCGATAATCTGTAGAAGGGGTCACTAAGGTTAAGATCATATAAAATGGGTCCATAGCTCAATGTTAGAGCATTTGATTGTAGATCAAGAGGTCAACAATTCGAAACTAGTTGGGCCCTTATATCTTGGATAGAAATTTGTTACACTTTTTGGACCGACACTATGTCTAAGGGGTCACTAAGGTTAAAATCCTACAAAATGGATCCATGGCTCAGTGGTAGAGAATTTTACCAGTCACCCGTTTGAACTTTGTTGGGCCCTTTTATTTTGGACGGACACTTTTTACACTTTTACACTTTTTACACTATGTGATAAGATAAGGAATCAACTACAAGGAGAATAAGATTTGGATTATCTTGTTGATCGAATATCTCAAGGCAAGAACATTGTTTGAGATTCGAATCACTCCACAAGCAAGATCGATCCTGTCTAGCTTGAATGATTCTTGTTGATCAAATATCTGAAGGCAAGAACACTTGCTTGAGATTCGAATCACTCCACAAGCAAGATTGATCATGTCGAGCTTGAATGATTCTACATGCAACCTAAACTACATAGAATTGCAAAGAAACTTAGTCATTGGCTAAAGAAAGCACAAATGCTCCTTTCACTATATTTTTCTAAGTCTCCTTACAAATACAACATACATGGCTTTATATAGCCTCAAAATGAAACTAGTAAAGGCATTCCAAAAGTTGTAACATTCCTACTTAATGACCATAATTAACCATTATGTAATTGTAACCTAAAGTAAATTAATAGTCTTAAAATACATTAATGAAATACAATAACTCTAAATTACTCTAAATTGTAATCCACCCAAAATTTACAATATGAAACTTCATTATTTTTCAATGTGGCATGAATTGAAATATCTTTTGATAATTTCAACAATATTTTCTTCACATCTTCATTGAAGCATATTGAATGATTGATGTCTCTTGGTTCATATCACTATGTCTAAGGGGTCACTAAGGTTGAAATCATGCAAAATGGATCCATAGCTCAATGGTAGAGCATTTTACTTGACTGTTATGATTATCAGTCTCTAAATCAAGTAGAAATAAATTTTGAAGATGAAATTAAAGTATCAATTTTGATGTCATCCTTACCTGAGTTTTGGGATATTGTTATTAATGAGATTCAATCTAATGCCATAGTAATTCACAATGATAATATTCAAAATACTTGACAAAAAAAGAATGGTCAACATAAGATATTTGAAACAAATAAATATTTTGTCCTCTATGACATATCAAATCACTCATTTGAAATTCCTTAATAATAAACCTGAAGTCTTACATCTTTTAATAGAGAAAAGTTCCTTAAATAGAAGTCTTTTTAGATACTTCTAAGCATTTAGAGATGAACTAGACACAAAGCTAAACATTCTAAAAAAAATTAGGGGTTAAACTTTTAAGTTAACGTAATTTAAGAAACTTATGATTTTTATATTCTCAAGAGTTTAATTGAGCTAGGTCGACGCAATCTAGTCGACCCAAGAATTGAACCGAACCAAACCAAGTAGTTAGTAACATGATTTAGTGGAAGCATTTTCACGCAAAGTAGAAGCAATAATGGAGGGTTTGAAATAATATAGTTTTCACCCCTTGTTTCTCGAGTGAATATTGAAATAATATAGTTTTCATGTTAAGTTTTGCATGGAAGAAAGAAAGACTGGGATGTAAGGTATTATTTCAATTTGTTTGTAATATATAACAATATATAAATTAACTATAAGAAATATATAAAATTTCATGTTCTCCAAGAGCTTCAAAGTGTGCTTGAGATTCGGGCGTAAGGGTAAACTTGAACAATACTAACTTTTGTAGAAGCTTGGAAAATCATGTCATGGCCATTTTAAATCTCTAGTGAGTTCAATTGATTTCAATAATATAAGCTATTGTATTTTTATTTTACCTATATTTTAGTTGTCAAAAGTGGGATTTGAACGTACACCCTCTGATCCCGCATTGGTTGGAGAGGGTAATGAACTATAACTTATAAGAGTCTTTAAACATCTCTCTATTAGACTTGATTTAAAATTGTTATTCTGACGGCGATATGTAACGGAAAAAATGAACAATATTTTTTAGCGGTTGGAAAGGGAAACGAAACATTCCTTATAAGGATGTGGAAACCTCTCCATAGTAAACTCGTTTTAGAATTGTTTCGATGGTGATACGTAATGGACAAAATCGGACAATATTTGTTAGTGGATGGATTCTGAGATTGAATATTAAGAGGATATTTTGCCGTGATGATTAGTTAGAATATATCTCAGATATTTAGGGAGTTGTTAGTATAGATTTGATTAACCGTATATTTTATTTATTTACCAGATTTAGTTAGATATATATTTTTTCTATTTTTCGTTATTAGTTGATAGTTTGTATCCTATTTAAACGTGGTAAACCTGAATGAAGATCATACTTTCGATCCCAATTCTATTTCTATTTCTCATTCTTAACATGGTATCAGAGCACCGATCTTGGTGTTCTTAAATATCAAAATTTCCTTTATGGCGGAATCAGCCAAATCCAGCTTCAAAATTTCGGATGTTGATTGAACACATCCGTACTATATTCATCACTCTGATCAGCCAGGATATTCACTTGTTCCAATCAAATTAAATGGAGCAAATTATCAATCCTGGAGTAAATCAGTTATGCTCTTATTGCCAAGAAGAAAATTGGCTTCATTGATGACACAATTGAGGAACCGTCCCAAGATGCAAATTCAACCGAATTCGAACTCTGGAATCAGTGCAACAATATGATAATATCTTGGTTAACTCATTCCGTTGAAGCAGATATCGCTAAAGGCATTATTCACGCCAAGACAGCTCATCAAGTGTGGGTTGATCTTCACGATCAATTCTCACAAAAGAATGCTCCAGCAATTTTTCAAATACAAAACTCGATAGCAACGATATCACAAGGAACCATGGCACTGTCACCATATTTCACCAAGCTCAAAGCACTCTGGGATGAACTGGAAGCGTACCGCACACCATTTACCTGTAATCAACGTCAAATACATATTGATCAACGCGAAGAAGACAAGTTGATGCAATTGCTCATGGGGCTCAATCAGTCTTATAAAACGGTGAGATCTAACATATTGATGATGTCTTCATTACCTAATGTGAGGCAAGCCTATTCATTACTTGTACAAGAAGAGATGCAGCGTCAGGTAACTTCCGAACCTACCGAGAAAATCTGGATTGCATCAGCAGTGCAAAAGAAAACAATATATTCAAAATTCGCCAAGGACAAATTGTGTGAACACTGCAATAAAAGTGGTCATACAATTAATGAGTGTCGAATTCTTAAGTTTCACTGTAAGTTTTGTGATAGAAGGGGCCATACAGAAGATCGGTGTCGACAGAAAAATAATTCTAGAAGGACAAGACAAGACAATCAACACAATAACCGTGGATATCGATCATCTGCAAATATGGCCGATGTTTCACAGTTGAATATAGAAGAACAGTCACCTAATTCCATTCCAAATTTTTCTTCTGAGCAATTACGACAGATAGCACAAGCCTTATCTGCAATCAATCATCACCCTTCTGGTAATTCTGACAATCACATCAATGTTGCAGGTTTGTTTCCCATATCTACATTATCTATTAACTCTGCGAGTTCTAATTCATGGATTCTCGATAGTGGAGCTACGGATCATATAGTATCAAAATCTTCTGTTATGACTGAACCAAAGGCTGCCATCATGTCTACAATAAATTTGCCTAATGGAGAGACAGCACGTGTGTCACATACTGGCAATATTTCCCTTAGCCCTAACCTTAAATTAAACAACGTTTTATGTGTGCCTTCATTCAATTTAAACCTAATGTCGATCAGCAAACTTACCAATAACTTGAAATGTTATGTCACCTTCTATCCTGATTCTTGTGTTATGCAGGACTTGGCTACGGGGAAGATGATTGGCTCGGGTAAACAATTTGGAGGTCTCTATCATATTTCTTCATCTCCAATCAAGTCTTCAGCTCATCAAGTATCTCAGTCATCTGATTTGTGGTATTTACGCCTAGGTCATCCTTCCTTTTCTCGTTTTAAATTTCTAGCTGATCAATTGCATCTTAATAATGCGAGTTATTCTCATAATTGTAGTATCTGCCCGTTAGCAAAACAAACTAGGTTGTCTTTCCCAAGAAGTTCAATAACAACCCATTCTGCTTTTGATCTGATACATTGTGATGTTTGGGGACCACATAAAATTCCTACCCATTCTGGTTTGCGTTTTTTTCTCACTATTGTTGATGATTTTACTCGATGTACTTGGGTTTTTTTAATGCAACATAAGTCAGAAGTACATCATTTGTTAATGAACTTTGTTAAATTTGTTCAAACTCAATTTCATACTACTATCAAGATAGTTCGATCAGACAATGGGACTGAGTTCCTATCTTTGCAACCATTCTTTACTTCTTGTGGTATTGAATTTCAGCGCACTTGTGTCTATACTCCACAACAAAATGGAGTCGTAGAACGCAAGCATCGCCATATCCTAAATGTAGCTAGGTCTCTTCTTTTTCAGTCACAGGTTTCACTTAATTTTTGGGGAGAGTGCATTTTAACGGCTGTTTATCTTATAAATAGAACGCCATCACCATTATTATCTAACAAGATACCCTTTGAAGCACTCTACAAACGACCACCTACATTTCATCATCTTAAAGTTTTTGGTTGTAAATGTTATGCAACTATAGTACATCCTAATCAAAAATTTGAACCTAGGGCAACTCCTTGTGTTTTCGTAGGATATCCTTGTGGTCATAAAGGTTACAAGTTGTATGACATGCAATCTCACACATTCTTTATCAGCCGTCATGTCAAATTTTGTGAAGATGATTTTCCTTTTTCATCAGCTTCACAAACTTCGACATTAGCTCCTTCGACTCCTGTTGTACCACTTCATGATCCATCCTACTCAAACATCCATCCTCCACCTTCTATTCCTTCACCTCCTACTCCTCCTTCACCTCCTATCCCTTCACCTACTACTCCGTCGTCTCCTCCACCTTCTCCAGATTCGCCCACTAATTCCAATCCTATCCCACCTGATACTTCAGCTCCACTTCGACGTTCTACTCGTACTAAACAGCCTCCAGCTTGGCATAAGGATTATGAGATGTCTTCTGGAGCCAATCATTTAACCTCTAGCTCAAGTCCCGGCACTGGCACCAGGTATCCCCTTCATCATTACCTTTCATTCTCTCGTTTTTTTCTCCTACTCAACGTGCTTTTCTAGCTCTTATTACATCCCAGACAGAACCTAAAACCTATGACGAGGCAGTTGGCGACCCGTTATGGCAGCAGGCTATGAATGATGAAATTGCAGCTTTGGAACGTAATCATACATGGTCTCTCGTTCCTCTACCACTTGGTCATAAAGCTATTGGTTGTCGTTGGGTGTACAAAATTAAATACAACTCTGATGGTTCTGTTGAACGTTATAAAGCTCGACTAGTAGCAAAGGGGTACACTCAGGTTGAAGGTATTGATTACACAGAAACATTTTCCCCTACAGCGAAACTTACTACACTTCGTTGCTTACTCACTGTTGCTGCTGCTCAAAAATGGTTCACCCATCAGTTGGATGTTCAAAATGCCTTTCTCCATGGTAATCTAGACGAGGAAGTTTATATGTCTTTACCACCAGGTCTTCGCCGACAGGGGGAGAATACAGTATGTCGGCTCCATAAATCTCTTTATGGATTAAAACAGGCTTCTCGCAATTGGTTCTCCATATTTTCTACAACTATATAAAATGCAGGCTACACTCAGTCCAAAGCAGATTACTCTTTGTTTACTAAGAGTAAAGGTACTTCTTTCACTGCAGTTCTAATCTATGTTGATGATATTCTGTTGACAGGCAATGATCTCGAAGAAATTCAGTATCTCAAGACTAGTTTACTCCAGAAATTTCTTATCAAAGATTTAGGAAATTTGAAATATTTTCTAGGCATTGAATTTTCTCGATCTAGAAAAGGAATTTTTATGTCTCAAAGGAAGTATGCTCTAGACATCCTTCAAGACACAGGTCTTACAGGAGCACGTCCAGACAAATTTCCTATGGAGCAAAATCTGAAACTTTCTTTAATTGAAGGAGAGAAGTTGAATGATCCAAGTAAATACAGACGGTTGATTGGCAGATTAATATATTTGACCGTCATTAGGCCTGACATAGCTTATTCAGTTCGTATGCTTAGCCAATTTATGCATGAACCAAGAAAACCACATTGGGAGGCAGCTCTTCGAGTTCTGAGGTACATCAAAGGCACTCCTGGTCAAGGACTTCTACTGCCATCTGAAAACAATTTAAGATTACAGGCATATTGCGATTCTGACTGGGGTGGTTGTCGAACATCTAGACGATCTATTTCTGGGTTCTGCATTTTCCTCGGAAATTCAATTATTTCTTGGAAGTCTAAAAAGCAGACTAATGTGTCCAGATCATCAGCAGAAGCCGAGTATCGAGCTATGGCAAATACTTGTTTAGAGTTAACTTGGTTAAGATACATTCTTCAAGACTTGAATGTTCCACTGTCCGAACCAGCATTATTATATTGTGATAATCAAGCAGCATTACATATAGCAGCCAATCCAGTTTTTCATGAACGTACGAAACACATTGAAATAGATTGTCATATAGTTCGAGAAAAATTACAAGCTGGAATCATCAAACCGTGTTATGTTTTGACCAAAATGCAATTGGCAGATGTTTTTACTAAAGCTTTGGGAAGACAGCAATTTGACTTTTTGAAGGACAAGTTGGGTGTGATCGACATACACTCTCCAACTTGAGGAAGAGTATTAAGAGGAGATTTTGCCGTGATAATTAGTTAGAATATATCTCAGATATTTAGGGAGTTGTTAGTATAGATTTGATTAACCGTATATTTTATTTATTTACCAGATTTAGTTAGATATATATTTTTTCTATTTTTAGTTATTAGTTGATAGTTTGTATCCTATTTAAACGTGGTAAACCTGAATGAAGATCATACTTTCGATCCTAATTCTATTTCTATTTCTCATTCTTAACATTGAACATAGGTTGGAGAGACGAAGAAACATCCCTCATATGGATGTGGACAAAATCGGACAATATTTGTTAGTGGATGGATTGTGAGATTGAACATAGGTTGGAGAGAGGAAGAAACATCCCTCATATGGATGTGGAAACCACTCCCTAATAAATGCGTTTTAAAACCGTAAAGTTGACAGTAATACATAATGAGCTAAAGCTGAATATATTTACTGATGTGGGCTTAAACTATTATAAATGATTAGCTGAAATAGCTCTTAGCTATAATAGCTCAGTTGGTTAGATCGTGTGGCCTTTAACAACAAGGTCGGAGGTTCTGCTAATAGGAATGAATTCATTCCTTAAGGTAGTGGAAAACATCTTTTTGAGTAGAAATTTTGAATCAATTTAATAAAATAATAGCACTTTATAAAAGAAAACCTTTCTAAGTTGTCAAAAGTGGGATTTCAACCCATGGACTCTCACAAGGACCAAAACTTGAGTCCTAACACCTTCGACCACTTAGCCATCCTAACTGTTTGTTGTGAGACCTGACATTGGTTGGAGAGTGGAATGAAGCATTCCTTATAAGGGTGTGGAAATCTCTCCCTAAAAAATGCATTTTAAAACTTTTAAACTTACGACGATACATAATAGGCCAAAACAAACAATATCTGCTAGCAATTGGAGAGGAGAACCAAGCATTTCCTTGATGACGATATGTAACGAGCCAAAATAGACAATATCTAGGCTAATACTCATAATTTATTGGAATAATCCAGTTGGTTAGAGCGTGTGATTGTTAACGATAAGGTTGGGGAGGTTCAAGCTCTCTTTTTAGCAATGGGAATAAATCACTCCATTTTAGTATGTGGAAAAATTTAACCCTTCAACTAAAGTGGACAATGTCATATAATTATGGAGGTTCGTGATTCCTAACATTGTTACATAGTCTTAATCTAGCAACCTTCATAATAATGTTGAGTTCTTTTTAGGGGTCCCTTCGATACAAAAACCTAATGTAAAAAATATTTTCGCATAAAGCAGTTACATCATGCATATTGTAGTGACTCTAGGCCGTTAGAAAATTAGGGTCTTACATATAATCTACACCTAAACTTTCTATAACCTAGAGAAAAACCCGTGACAACTCGCTCGATCAAGGATTCGATTACCACCTACAAGTAGGTTACGTATTTAGTTGCAGTATATATTACTTTTCCTGTGTGGGGGATTACAGATTGTTAGTTAAGGTCACAGAGGAGAGTCGTCTCGAGCCGTCAGTTCTATGTGTTACGAGTTTTTGTCCTTAGTTTTCGAATCTTGTTCTAATTTTTATCAATTTTTTTCTTTGTCAGTACGTGCATGAAAAATGATTTGAAGTCTTGAAAATTGAGTTATTATAGGTGTGCTTTGAAGTTTTTAAAATTGAGTTATTAAAGTTGTGGCCTATTTAGCTTATCGAAGCTATTCCCGGCCATTGGTGCCATGCAGTTTAACTCTTCTACGCATACCAGAAATCAGGTAATTTAGTTATGCTCTTACCATTTTCCCTACTATCGATTCAAGTTGCAATAGGTGAGTTGGCGAATATGCAATATATGACTTCTGAAAGATCAGATGACTTACCACTCGAGAATAGTTGGCGAATATCTAACAAGAAAACCAAAACCTACAAAAAAAAAAAAAAAAAAAAAAAAAAAAAAAAAAAAAAAAAAAAAAACTTGACGAATTAGTTAATTTATTTGATTGAAGGGTTTTTGCTCCAACTAAAGCTTGGATCGTTGGGTTGAGGATTAGGGTTGCCTAATTAATTGGGTATTCGAGCGTAGGTTGCATCTATGTGGCCTACTCTAGAATTGATTTTATCTCTCATTTATTCGTTTATGCTATTGTATTTTTTTTTTCTTCAAATCTATCCATTTATTTTCTGGCGGCCATTTCCATGATTTTCATCATCTTTTGGCGTTGTTCTCATTTTCTTTTTGAAGATCATAGTTAGACCTTGAAAAAAAAAAAAAAATCCTTATCATATTTATTCATTATAAATGATCCTTACCATTTATTTTAGACCATTTATATCTTTATTTGAAGATCAAATCAACTTCGATTCACATTATTCCTTCTTTCATCTAAATCGGGAACATTTTTGTTTGATTTTTTTTTTCATCATTTAGACTTGAAGATAATTTCTAAATTTTTCCATATTTTATAAAAAAGAAAAGTTAGGTTGTTCTCAAATCTTCACCACCATTCTCTTTGGAATTTTTTTTTTTTTTTTTTAAATGTGCAATTCCATCCAAAAATATATTGGTGCCCTTCTTTCTTTGTTTATGTTTTGTTTTTATTTTGCTTGATTTCATTGAATAGCTTGCTATTATCAGAATTGCTTTATCCATGTATTAGCCTACCTTGTGTTAGGATCGCACAACAACGCACACACTCGATCTAGATGAGCTCAAAGAATAGGATAGAGAAAATCCAAGGAGAACTCTGGCTAAAGGATTTATATTGACGACTTCAAGTATGTACCGTGAGAGAGAATACAGAAAGTACTTTTCAAATCTCTACCAGACGGGATATATATATAGTTCAGTTTACTATATATAGCTTTACCAGATTTAACCATCTACTATATATAGCTATTTACTATATATAGCTTTACAAAATTTAACCATCTATTATATATAGCTATTTACCATATATAGCTTTACCGGATATAAACCAAGTATAAA
>CM031900.1:12638931-12657161 GCA_018691285.1 Cucurbita argyrosperma subsp. sororia
TAAAAATTAGGCCCATTTGATAACTATTTTGTTTTTTTGTTTTATTTCAAAATTATGTGTTTTATCCTTTTATAAAAAAAGAAAAGAAAAGAAAACATTTGAATTTTAAGCAAAATTTCACACCCAACTAAGTTTTTGAAAAATATTTTTATTTATTTATTTTTTCTTTATTTTAGTTTTCCAAACATAGATTGATATGGAGGGGCTAGTTTTCAAAACTACTACTTTGCTACAATTGAACAATATTTATATTGTAAAATGGGATTCACTTCCTTTAAGTTTATGTAGTTTCTTTTTATTACTATGTTTACTTCTGTCTCATGTTACTCCATTTGTGTTTACTTCGTTTTATACAAAAGTTCACTGTAATTAATAAATCCATGTGCTTAATACATTCCCTACAAGAATAAATTTGTTTGTATCAGGATAAATTACAATGAATACAGAGATAAGAAATCCCAAAAATAAGTAGAAGGTTGAGAATTTCACTCAACCACACAATGTCAAAGCGTGACTGCATGGCTCACACGTGATGCTCGGATTTCGAAGGGGAACTTCTCAACTTGAGAGATCAATTTCATTCATCAGAAATCTGATTTTTACATAATAATTTGTGGGTATTTATAGTCTCCCACAAAAAAAAAGTTAGTGGCTGGGACTTAATCTCGATCCCTTTATATCTCCAAAAAAAAAAAAAAAAAAACGAAGTCAATTTGACAATTCTACCATTACAAATTTTATGAAATTAAAAATAAATAAAGTTTTTTAACAACTCATGTAATGATGCTTGCAACTTCATTTGCTCCTTCAACTGTGCAAATATTCACTTCTGAAGCTCCAAATAGTCCTTCCTCAATTTTGTTTCTCAATTGTCTCCTTCCCCTCTTTATGCAATGTTTTGATCCGATTTGCCTTACTTGTGGCTGCTTTACTCACAAAAATATTAGAATGAATAGAAAGCAAATCAAGACGCGTAAGTGGATTAAATCCGTAAGCAACTTCAAAAAGAGAACAATGACTGGCAAACATTCGTCCCAAGACTTAATATTCTTATAAATAATAGCCCTAAGCAATGCTCCTAGTGTTCTATTAACCACCTCAGTTTGCTCATTAATCTGAAGATGACATGTACTTGAAAACAATATTTTGTTACCCAATTTATGACTTAATATTCTTATAAATAATAGCCCTAAGCAATGTTGCTGATATTTTATTAACAACCTCAGTTAGCAAGTGAGTCTGAGGATGACATGTAGTTGAAAACAATAATTTGGTACCCAATTTATCCACCATACTTTCCAGAAGTGACTTAAAAATTTAACATCCCTATCATTTTTTGTGTGCAGCAAACATTGGCAACATTGACTACAAAACTATAAACAACGTGCTTCATGGCAAAGGTCATATGGATCGTGATGAGCATTTTCTCCCATATCTTGGTTTCGCTAACTAAAGTTTTCCAATAACTCCAAAACTCCATTACCTTATATAACTTCTTGGGATAAGGATTCATATAAAATTTCATAAAATAAGATCTACTGATGAATTTCATAACATTTGAAGGTCATCTAGGTCATGAACCGAAGGTAAATTACCTTAGGGGCATTATGGTCATTTTACACCATTTCCTCGTTTACCTACTTATCCTTATCCAATGACCACCAAATTTCATATCTAACCTCAACATAATATAATATGCTCAGTATTAAAATTTGATATGCAGTGGAGCTCATTAGAGGGTTATTTTAGCGTTACTTAAATCTTGAGCTATTTGATCGGTTCAGGGCTTTAACTCACGATTCTTTGGGTTTTTCTTACATATATCCTTAATTCATACTTGGTTTAGGGTTCATATGAAAATCCAGCAATTTCTAGAAGTATTTCTTAACAAAAAGTCCAAGGTGACTACTTGCCTCGTCGTCGACATTTGGGACGTCCATTCTTGAGCTTCCAGTATCTGAATTACTTCAAATTTCCTTCCACGTACTCCTTATTGTGTCTAGTTTCTGAAACCATAAGATTTTATATGAGAATCGGTCTAGAATGGGGTTAAAATTGAGAAAACCCAAGAAAATGTCAAATTTTGAGTTGACTTGGACAGTTCAGTAGAACTGGCCATATCATCGTTTTCTTCCTCTGAACAGGAAGCAGATGCGCATTTATCGCGTCGCCGCCATCTGAAACTCGGCCTGTACAACCACATTTACAGCGTTTCTCTCCTCGATTTCTTCATGAAACTTAAAGATGGGTATTACAAGGAAGGGCTAGGGATTTGATTTTATACCTTCTCATGGATCGTAGCCTAAAATATTCACTTCCAAAGTTCATCCAAAATCTGATTTATCGCTGGAGATAAAATAAAGGATTTCTTATTGGGTAGCGGATTCTAGGGGTTCCAAGGCCCTATTTCTTTGTCAAACCTTAATTTCCAAAAATCGTTCTCGGTATGCAACTCACTCGAAACGCCAGATTTTCGATCTCTTGGGTACCTTTTTCTACGATGTTTCATCTCTCGATTCCTTCATCAAGTTTACTCAACTTCTTCCTCTGAAGCTAGAGGAATCCTTAATTTGAAGGAAAAGAGATCGTAGATAGGAATTCAACTCTTATTCCCAATTTAATTTCGAAACCTATTTCCATCAATTCGACACGCTCTCGAGGTTATTTTTCTTCGTGGTGTTCTATGGAATCATTCCTTGGAGGTGCAGAAACTTATTGGAACCATTCTTGCTCGACGAATCATCATGTATCCTCGGATTGGATTTTCAAGTTTTTCTTGAAGTTCTTCAATGGCGGATTGAATTTGGGGAATGGTTTCTAGGCACTTTCAGCACTCTATTCCTTCATAGAACTTGTGGGTAATCTTGTTGAGAAACGGTAGGAATAAGTTCGAAGAGAAATGGTGGAGGATTGCTCTCGAATTTGGAAGAAATCTTAGAGTAGGAGACCCATAATCTAAACGTTTATTGTCTTCGATTGGCGGATCGACCTTTCTCGATTCTTATTCCGTATTGTTTCTCCTACTTCAGACTTTATAGGAGGAGCTTAAACCGACATTGAGAGCTCCAGATTCTTCGTTATTTAGAAGTTTGAAGAGAAATGGTGGAGGATTGCTCTGGAATTTGGAAGAAATCTGAGAGTAGGAGACCCACAATCTAAACGCTTATTGCCTTCGATTGGGGGATCGACCTTTCTCGATTCTTATTCCATATTGTTACTTAAGACTGTATAGGAGGAGCTTAAACCGACATTGAGAGCTCTAAAATCTTCGTTATTAAGAGATCGAACTTTCTGGATAATTTTTCAGAGATATCAACTCCGATCATATCCTTACCGACCTTTGCTTTGAATACTAGTCGTTGGATGTGATGATCCGTGCGTGTTCGTTCTAGATCATATCAAAGTTTGGATAAGATCCGATGGTTGAAATTTGAGTTCGAAGGATTTTGCTCGGATTGTCACGGTAGATGCTCTGATTCTAAATATAGTGGCATTTATGTAATTGTCCATTCTTCTAGGGGTATTTTGGTAATTTGCCACTTTTCGAATATTTTATTATTATTTTTCTCCAAAAATCCATAATTTTTCTACAAATTCCTCATGGCTTTTTTTTATCATTTTTCACTTATTTTGAATCTTGAGATTCCTTCTAGATAAGGAATTACAAATCCGGAAAGATTCTTGATAATTGATCAAATGACTTTTTTCCCCTTTTCATTTACTTTTTCCTTTCCCATCCTTTTCAAAAGGCCTTTAACTCCTTGAAATCACTTGTTAGGGTGAGTGACTTGACTAAGTCCTTTGTTCTTGCTTAATCCTTCAAATTTTTTTTTTCCTTTCTATCCTTTGGGTCTTTCATGAGTGGCTTATTCTTATGGGAGCTAATTTTCTTCATTTTTTAGGTGTTAAATATACATATTCGTTACAAACAAAAAATAAGAAGCAGACTCAAAAGAAGAATAAAAAATACTAGATTAAAATAGAAGTTAGTCCATGGCCCACACTCCAAAGTCCACTCTCATCCACGACCAACTCTTAGTTACTTGAAAAAAAATAATAAACATGGAGTGAGTAAAACTTAGTAATTAGCCTACTAGTAGGTTCTTAATCGCGACCTTAAGCTAGGATATTACTTCTTGTTATGTTTTCAGGATCTTAGAACTTAGAGGTCATCGTTTCATGTATCATATACTGATCCTGAAAACCTTCCCCTAAAATAACCTTCAATTTTCTCCCCATGAACACATGAATGTGTCGTCATAATCATGTAATCCTACTGGTAAATCGTTGTGCAAGACATCTCGTTTAGCTGATGGGAAAGGTAGGCCTATCATAACATCCAGCTCATGATACATATTGTAGGACATCCTACCTAAAGAGGAATAGGGGCCTTTTAGAACACATCGTCAGATAATGGTTACTTCTGGATATGGATCCTAGCAACTTATTTAGCATGTTATTCAAATAGTTCTAGGTACTTGGTACATGGATTATTGATGAACCTAGGTTTATACATAAGGTCATGGGTTAGGCTTTAGGAGTTGAGGTTTTAGCTTAGGAAAACATTAGAGGGTAACCTAACGTGGACTAATTCGTGTGAAAACCTACTATCACTTTGAGGACCTCTTTCCTTCACCAAACTTATGGGTAAACTTATTTAGAAGGTGCAGGAACAAGTTTGGAAATGAACAGTGGACTATAGTTCTCAAATTCGAGGTAAACCCATGAACACGATGCCCCAAAACAAAAAACTTGTATCTCTCTATTGGGTACTCTATTAAGATTGCTTCTTGCCCCTAATAGTCTACCCTAATTCATAATTTATAGACGGATTTTCCACTACCATTGAAACGTCTAGAATTTCTATAATTTCATTCTTGATTTTTCTGAATCTTCTGCTAGAAAAGTCTTCTCCGATCGGATCCTTCCTTTTTTAAGCACCTTGTAATTCTTATTCTATAAAAAATTTAAGGATTCGGGAAGTTTATAAAAATTAGAAAAAGTACCATTTTCTTAATGTTTTCTTTGCTTCTAGATACAACCTAGTAGGGATTATACACTGTCTCTTATTGGAGACCTTGAGTGTTGCAAATTCTCCTCTCCTTTGAAAACTTTCGCTCATCGAAAGTGCTTATTCTAAAATAGGTCAGGGTACAAAAGGTTCTTATTTGCCTTCTGTTTCCCAAGTGGCTTCTTCTACTCTATGATTCTTCCGTAGGACCTTAACGAGAGAGATTTCCTTGTTTCTCAGTCATTTGACTTTCTTGTCTATTATTTGAATCGGGACTTCTTTATACGTTATGTCATCTCTCAAGAAGAGAGTTTCATGAGCCAGTACGTGCGAACGATCTAGGGTATACTTCCATAGTACGGATACATGAAAGATATTATGTACTGCAGACAAGTTTGGGCATTGCCCGATTCTATAGGCCACAGATCTAATTCTTTCTAATATCTCAAAGGGAGAGATAAACTTAGGGCTTATATGATCCCCTACGTGAGCACCCTTCTCATGGGGTGCTACCTTTAGGAATATATGATCCCCTACCAACAATTCCATGTCCTTGCGCCTTAGGTCTGCATAGCTTTTCTCTCGGCTTTGTGCGGTTTGTATCCTAGCTTTAATCTTCTGGACTGCGGTGTTGGTAATTTGCACCAGCTTTGGCCCAATAGTTGTCATTTGCCCCCCTTCTTCCGAAAAGATAGGGGATCGAAATCTTCGTCCATAAAGAACCTCGTATGTGGCCATTTGTATGGTGGCTTGGCAAGTATTATTATAAGCGAATTTCATAAGGGGTAGGTACTTATCCCAGCTTCGTGCAAAATCCATCACATATACCCTCAATATGTCTTCCAATATTTGCTTGAGCATTTCTGTTTGACCATCTGTTTATGGGTGGAATGTCATACTATAACTGCGTACCCAATGCCTTTTGTTGAATTTAACAGAAGCGAAGATTTGAAGATTTGAAGCGTACCCAATGTTTGACCATCTGTTGGGAGAGCGTCAGACTGAAGATTTGAAGGTCACGTGTTTGATCTCCACGTTCACCGCACCTGATTCTAGTTGCATAACCCGACTATTCAATCTAAAATTAGTCATTGTTCCTTTCTGAAATCTCAATGAATTATCGGAAATACCTAACGTGTTATAGTTCACCGCACCTTATACAAGTTGGATAACTTGAATATCTTATTAAAAATTAGTGATTATTTCTATTTAAAATTTCAATGAAGTAGCGAAAATACCTTTACTGATGAATTTTCATTTTTACCGTTAGTGTGGATAGTTCAGTTGAGAGAGCGTTAGATTGAAGATTTGAAGGTCTCGTGTTCGATCCACGTGAACCATGCATGCACAATTTGACTATTCAATTTAAAATTAGTGATCATTTCTTTCTAAAATTTCAATTAATTAGCCGAAATACCTTTACTTAAAAACTTTCATTTTTAATGTTAGCGGGGATAGCTCAGTTTGGTGAGCGTCAGATTTAATATTTGAAGGTCATGTGTTCGATCTCCACGTTCACCGCACCTGTTTCTATTTGCATAACTTGACTATTCAATAAAAAAATTAGTCATTATTTCTTTTTAAAATCTCAATGAATCAGCGAAAATATATTTACTGATGAATTTTCATTTCTAATGATTGCGGGGATAGCTCAGTTGGGAGAGCGTCAGACTGAAGATCTGAAGGTCACGTGTTCGATCCACGTTCACTACACACTGGTTCACATAGCATAATTTCACATTGGCATAGGTTGACTAAGTTAATTATTTTTTTATGTTATCTGGGATGGCTTAGTTGGGAGAGCATTAGATTGAATATTGGAAGGTCTTGTGTTTGATTTGCATTCATTGCACCTTATAGTTTAGTCGATTATTATTTATTTTTTAAAATATAATGAATCAGTGTTTAGTTGGGAGAGTGTCAAACTAAAGATTTCAATGTCACGTGTTTAATCTCTCCACGTTCACTGCACCTGTTGGCAAACTCACTAACAAAGGTACGAAGTTCATAAAAGTCTATAACATAACACTAACAAAGGTACAAAGTAACACACAAAGGTAACATAAAAGGTACGAAGTTCATAAAAGTCTTTTAATCTATCTAAATACCATTGAACTTGACCATTATAGTGCCTTCAAACCTCTCAAATGTAGGTAAAGTTTAAATTCGAGTCTCCTTGTCAAACTCAAACTCGGGTGCTCATCTCAACCATGATGGCGTTCAACAAGAGAGATCTCGAAAATAGCCGAATTATCGCATTAACCATTTGAATTACCTCAACACACTTGTTGAAATTGAAACAAATATCTATAACATAACACTAACATAGGTACTATGTTCATAAAAGTTTTTAATCTAAGATACTATTGAACTTGACCATTAAAGTACCTCTCAAAATGAGGTAAAGTTTAAATATAATTGGTGACAAAAGATGAAACTATAAAATAAAAAGAAATAAGAAAATAATATTCAATTTGAGAGAATCAAACTAAAATCTCCTAGGTGAAAGCCAAATATCCAAACCGTTGGACAACAATGAATTTTTTGTGTAGTTGTCCTAAAGTCTTTTGTCTAATCGCTCAAGAGTTTTACTATGATGTTTTGGGTAATGTCTAACTCTTTGACACGTCCTTTCATGTGTGTGATAGAGTTCCCAGAATTACCGCGACGTTTCGAGCTGTTCGATCGTGTGACTCTTTCTTCAAAAAAGTAAACATCAAACATCAGGTCTTTGATTGGCAACCCATCCAAAGGAGCGTCGATTGCATCGATTCCATCAACAGTCTTCCCATGAGTTTATGGTGCATGACCCATTTTTTATACCATTCACCTTCGAGCGCCACCATAGTTTTGCATCGTCCGTGAGATGCATTGCGACCAACGTAACTCTTAGGTCCTATGATCAAGTTCGTGTAACCTTCAAGTAATGTTCTACGTAAAAAATAAAGCTTATTAATTCCTTAGCATCCCGGTTTCCATTTAAGGGGTTGTGTTCTTGGATTTTAAGTTTGTTAAGCCCACATGAACTTGGCTTTAGGTGTGGTTCTCTACAGCCAAACTTGTTAAACTCACTCAAGTGCTCATCTCAACCATGATGTCATTCAACAAGAGAGACCTCGAAAACGACTGGATTATCGCATTAACTATTTGAATCACCTGCTCATCTCAACCATGACGCCGTTCAACAAGAGAGACCTAGAAAACGACTGGAGAGACCTAGAAAACGACTGGATTATCGCATTAACCATTTGAATCACTTGCTCATCTCAACCATGATGTCGTTCAACAAGAGAGACCTCGAAAACAACTGGATTATCGCATTAACCATTTGAAATTGAACAAAATATCTATAACATAACTCTAACAAAGGTACAAAGTTCATAAAAGTCTTTTTAGTCTAAGATAGAAACTGTAAAATAAAATGAAATAAGAAAATAATATTCCATTGCCGGAATCGAACTCGGGTCTCCTGGGTGAAAGCTAGAAATCTTGACTGCTGGACGACAATGGATTTTTGGTGTAGATGTCCTGAAGTCTTTAGTCAGATCGCTGAAGAGTTTTAGCATAATCTTTTTTTTTAATGTCTAACTCTTCGACACGTCCTTCCCTATGTGTGTTAGAGTTCTCAGGGCTACCGCGACGTTTAAAGCTGTGAGATTGTGTGGCTCTTTCTTCAAAAGAGTCAATATCAAATGTTGGGTCTTTGATTGGCAACCCATCCAGGGGAGCGTCGATTGCATCGATTCCATCAACGATCTTCCCATGAGTTTATGGTGCATGACCCATTTTTTATACCATTCACCTTCGAGCACTACCATAGTTTTGCATCGTCCATGAGATGCATTGCGGCTAACGTAACTCTCAGGTCGTATGAGAAAGTTCCTGTAGCCCTCAACTCTCAGGTCGTATGATAGAGTTCTTAGAGCTACCGCGACATTTTGAGGTGTTCGATTGTGTGGCTTTTTCTTCAAAAGAGTCAACATCAAACGTCAGGTCTTTAATTGGCAACCCATCAAGGGGAGCGTCGATTGCATCGATTCCATCAACGGTCTTCCCATGAGTTTATGGTGCATGACCTATTTTTTATATCATCCACCTTCGAGCGCCACCGTCCATGAGATGCATTGTGGCCAATGTAACTCTTAGGTCCTATGAGCAAGTTCCTGTAACCTTCAAGTATTGTTCAACGTCAAAAATAAAGTTTTTTAATTCCTTAGCATCCTGGTTCCCAGTTAAGGGTTTGTGTTTTTGGATTTTCAGTTTGTTAAGCCCAACATGAGCTTGGCTTGGGGTGTCATTCTCTACGACCCTCCTTGTCAAACTCACTCTGGTGCTCATCTCAGTCATCTCAGCCATGATGGCGTTCAACGAAAGAGACCTTGAAAATGACCGAATTATCACATTAACCATTTGAATGACCTCAACCTCACTTGTTGAAATTGAACCATTAAGATCAACACTTTAAACATCTACATATATTCATTAATGTAATCAAAAGAAATCAGCTAGTTGTGTCCATACCCAAAATCAAATAATATCAAACTCAGATCCGTTTTCTTGGATTTTAAATTTATTTGAGCCTTATTAAAACCCATCCAATGGTCTTTGTCTCAAACTTTGGTGATGACGTATCCTAGAAAAGCCAACTTCAAAAAAATTTTAGGTTCTCTCAAGTACGTGTCTTATATCCTTCAAGATATCAGGCACATTTACAAATGTCTTGATGAGTGTCTTCAAAATAATAAAAGTCTTGATTTGTAAGGGATATCTCTACAACAAAAAACAAATAAAATCATTAGTCAAATAAACTCTCTGCTTAAGTCTTATTGACCCAAGGGCAGATCTCATAATGAAACGTGACGCATCAAATATCGAATATGGAGGTATCTAAAATTGACAAAGAGGACAGAGAATCAATTATCATACTTCATTAAAAGCCTCGAATAATACCATACAAATTACAAAAAAAAAAAAAAAAAAAAAAAAAAAAAAAAAAAAAAGTATTATTTCCATTGTACTCTATGTACAAAAATTTTAAAGAAAATTTAATTAACAAAACTATTAAAATCTATTCAAGAGTCAAATTTAGTTTTAGAAAAACAAGGGAATAATCTTGTTTCAAACAAAAAAATAATTTTGCTAGATAGAAGTAAATTTTGTTGTGGTTTGATTTTAAAATTCTACCTATAAAAGAAATTGAAAACACTTTGGGAGATTACCTATGGGAGAGTTTCTAACAAAGTCTCTCTTCTCTCCTCTGTCTTCTCAAATTAATACGAATCCAACCAATCATTTGCATGTTCTAAAAAGTTCAATTACCTATAAAAGAAGTTGAAAACACCTTGTGAAAGTTTGTAAGCATACTACGACCTCTAGCTTTGCAAAATCCAGCGTTGTTGGCGCTTATCAAAATCCCTGCCAAAATAAAGTTTAACAAGTGGTTTTATTGTGTAGTGGTTAGCACTTTCGACTTTGAATCTAACCACCTGTGTTTAATTCCCGATAGGTAATCCACCAATTTATACAAAATTGATCCATAGCCTATTCGGTAGGGTCACTTTCTCTTTTCATGACTCCCTTTTTGTTTTCACTTACTCCTCTTAAATCTATAAAATGTCTCCTACTTTTATTCATTTTCTCTTTTCTTAAATATCAAAATCTTAAATAAAAAGGAAGAGCTCTCTAAAACATTCTTCTTTGCCAGTAATTTTACATAATTTAACATTTTTAAAAATCGGTAAATTAAAAAATCCTACATTGATATATTGGTAATTTCATGTAGTCTTCCTAAGTTTGCCGGCAACATTGTTTGTTGTCGAGCTTGATAATCTGAGTTTGTAACCCATCCGTTAGGGTTCTTGGAATGATTCTCTAGATTATCCCTTCCATGTTGGGAGTTGGGCCATGAGTCTTGGGTGAAGGAACCGTTGGTTTACCGCCCCCTAGGAGTTAAGGAAGCATCTTGAGGCTAGTTTCCCATAGTATCATTGTCTTTGAGATAACAATTCTTTTCTATTTTATCTAAATTTTTTAAATATAGGTTCATTTCCAAATGCATGCTAATACCCTTATTGTTGAATGAATGACATGAAACTAGTTTCACATAGTAACGTTGCCTTTTGCTCCTATTGGTGGAAGGATAATGTTGGATCGATATGACAACCCTACGGGGGTGTGAATAGGGTTTCAACAATGTAATTATTAATTTTTTTTTAATAACAATCAAAAACTTGATACCATGCAATAAAACTTAACAATAATTTAGAACTTAAATAGGAAAAGGTTAGAAAATATAATAGTTTTATAGTGGTTCAGTCAAACTCGACCTACTCCACTCCACAAGCACTTCTTGGGAATTTGAATAAAACTTTCTGACTCTTTCCTCGGATCAGAGCCCAGCCGCTACATCGCTCTTTTTACGAGTGCAAGAGTAAACTCAATCCTTTCCACGGATCAGGATCAAACCAGTACACCGCTCTTTTTACGAGTTCAAGAGAAAACTCAATCCTTTCCACGACTCAGGATCAAACCGGTACACCGCTATTTTTACGAGTTCAAGAGCAAACTCAATCCTTTCCACGGCTCAGGATCAAACCGGTACACCGCTCTTTTTACGAGTTCAAGAGCAAACTCAATCCTTTCCACGGCTCAGAATCAAACCGATACACCGCTCTTTTTACGAGTTCAAGAGCAAACTCAATCCTTTCCACGACTTAGGATCAAACCAGTACAATTGTCTGAAATCTTATAGAAACACACCACAACACTTTGAAATAATAGGCATCTCTCGATAAAAAAAAATAGAATTGGAAGCTTCGGAGAGAGCAACAATAGAGGCTTTTTAAAAAAAAAAAAATTAGATAGAGGTTCTGTGCGTTGTGTTGTGAAAAATACTAAGACGCGATGAGTTTAAATATCCATCAAGTTGTAAAAATAGGAATTGATACACATTACTAAAACGTGAACGGAAACGTGGACCACGAAAAATAATATTTATTTATTTTTAAATTTATCGTAAAAAATTATAGACCACATGTTTCATTTAAATATATATATATTATTTAAAATAAATATTAAAAACATTTTAAATTCATTTTTTTATATATATATATATATAACATATTTAAATGTAATACTATAAAAAAAGGTTAATAAAAACTGTGACATTTTAAAAATAATTAAAAGTTTTATAAATCTAAATGAAATCCTTATCATTGGAATGATTTTGTAATTCAAATAATTATCTTTATGAAAACTAAATGAAATCGTTATAGTTTCTTTCTATTTAAAAGTAATAACTCGTTTTCATAAATGAAATCACTGTAATTTTTTTTTTCATTTAAAAGAAACCACTAGTTTTCATAAATGTAAATGAAATCTTTATAATTTCTTTACATTTAAAACGTAACGGAAAATGAAATCTTTATAATTTCTTTTATAAATGTAAATGAAATCTTTATAAATATAATTGAAATGATTTTATAATTTAAGAGTAATGGAAAACTTTTATAAATGTAATTGAAAACTCCACCATTTGTTACTCTACCAAATTTATAAATGTCATACTTCGATTGGTCTATGATGTCAATTTTGCCGCTGGTCCATGATATCAATTTTGTCACCACATCATCAATTTTGTCACCATATCATCACGTCAGGTATTTTGTTTTGAATTTGATTGGTCCATGATGTCAATTTTGCCACCACATCATCACGTCGAGTATTTATTTGACTGGAACTTCTTCGTTTCATCTCTAATTTGAGTGAACCAAAAAAGACGTTGAAATCGTTGTTCCCAACCTTACACTGTGGACAAAAATACTGAGAATTGTTAATAATTGAAGGTAGGTTTGTTATCATCAAAAGATTAAGGCAAAAAAGCCAACAGATAATAGGTCGATTATACATATAGGGTAGTTTTAAGCGTGACAACGAGACTAATTTTTTTTTTTTAATTAAAAATTAGAATTATAACAATCTGCCTAAAACCCTCAGACTAATTTTGCTTCATTTCTAAACGCAGGCAGACAAAGTAGAAAAATGAAAACATGTAAATTGTAAACTCAAACATTTCAAAGAAATAAATAAGTTTTGATTGTACCAATGCTAACTCGAAAACAATCAAACCAAATTTATTTCAAACATAGAAAACTTCATGTCTCCACCTTGTAAAGCCAATAAACCAAAGGGCCTAATATAGTAGAGAAATAAAAAAATGTTACCCTCATTTGTGTTGTGCTGTGCCATAAGTGATCAATGGATGTTGACTTTGACCAATTCCTACTATTTTTTTTCTATATTTTGAAACTATTTTAAGCACTCTTCTCTTGTACTCCTTATAATTTTTACCTTTTAAGGTTGTAAATATTTATGCACAGGTGACTATTATGATTACCAGTGAACTGAGTCAAGTGGAAATAAATTTTGAAGATGAAATTAAAGTATTAATTTTGATGTCATCTTTACCTGAGTTTTGGGATATTTTTATTAATGAGATTCAATCTAATGCCATTAGTAATTCACAATGATAATATTCAAAATACTTGACAAAACAGAATGGTGAACATAAGATATTTGAAACAAATAAATACTTTTGTCCTCTATGATATATCAAATCACTCATTTGAAATTCCTTAATAATAAACCTGAAGTCTTACCTCTTTTATAGAGAAAAGTTCCTTAAATAGAAGTCTTATTAGATACTTCTAAGCATTTAGAGATCAACTAGAAACAAAGCTAAACATTCTAAAAAAAATTAGGGGTTAAAACTTTTAAGTTAACTTAATTTAAGAAACTTCTGATTTTTATATTATCAAGAGTTTAATTGAGCTAGGTCGATTCAATCTAGTGGACCCAAGAATTGAACCGAACCAAACAACCTAGTTAGCAACATGATTTAGTGGAAGCATTTTCACGCAAAGTAGAAGCAATAATGGAGGGTTTGAAATAATATAGTTTTCACCCCTTGTTTCTCGAGTGAATATTGAAATAATATAGTTTTTTCATGTTAAGTTTTGCACGGAAGAAAGAAAGACTGGGATGTAAAGTATTATTTTAATTTGTTTGTAATATACAACAATATATAAATTAACTATAAGAAATATATAAAATTACGTGTTCTCCATGAGCTTCAATCAACACTGGAGGGTTACTTCTGCAACTACTCTAAATGTGCTCAAGATCACAACGAGTTAGATATAAACATCTCTAGAACTTTGAATCCAATAACTTGTTTGACTCGTGATAGGATCTCTCTTCTTGTGGAATCTGCATAAAATAGGAAAAATTATTCCAAAATAAATTTTTATAAGGGATTCTATGGTGGAGTGGTTAGCACTTGGGTACAACTCTTGGTAGGACCTTTATGAAATGACCTTGATGCGAAAACACAGAATAGGGAACGACAACACAAGACATTTTAAAACAAAAGGGTGTTACCTAGCATTTGATGCGAAAACACAAATTTTCTTGAGGCATAAGGTGTAACATTCTTGAGTTATTTCGAACTTGCTCCGCTTCATGCCTTCCAATGCCTTCCAAAGCTTCATGAACATGACCGAACTTGCTCCGCTTCATGCCTTCCAATGCCTTCAAAGGCTTCATGAACATGACCTCTGCTTGAGGTATTGTTGTTGGCTCGTCGGTTCTCAATCTTGTATGTTTCTAATGTAATCATTTGAACCCATAATAACTAGCATGAGTTTTAGGTTCCGAACTTGCTCCAACCAACTTCAATTGAATTTATTCTCATGTCATATAAAATAGACCTTAAAGAAAATAGTTGGTAATGTAACATTCTTGAGTTATTCCGAACTTGCTCCGCTTCATGCCTTCCAAGGCTTCATGAACATGACCTCCGCTTGAGGTAACTTTGTTGGTTCGTTGGTTCTCAATCTTGTATGTTTCTAACGTAATCATTTGAACGCATAATAACTAGCATGAGTTTTAGGTTCCGAACTTGCTCCAACCAACTTGAATTGAATTTATTCTCATGACAACATGCCTGCCTTCCTAACCACGGATGGACTACGGGGCTTTGCACTTCGGGCCCTGAGAATACCACATCAAGGTGATAGGATTCGAATCTATGGCTCTCTAAAACTACTTCATCGGTTATTTCGGCGCATCTTCCTTAAAAGGATTGTGACAACAGATGACCTATTTGACTGAAAAGTTCCTAGAAAGAATACAGTTCTAGGATTGTGACAAGACAAGAATGGACTCATAAGATGGGCGGTCAGGGAAGCGATTTTATTTGTGTTATCCACCAAGGAAATGATCAAGGAATTCTCTATACACGGCTGAGAGATGACCGTATTGTTGCACATCCTAAATAAAGTACCGTAGGCAGGTGAAGCTTTTGAAAATGAAAGCGTGTAGAACTCAGATCCATTTTCTCTTCGATTCGTAAACTTCAGATCTGATCATCCTTTCGTTTCTGGGTGACTGAGAGAGAATTTAGGCCTGGCGTGCATCTGATTCGGTCAACAATAAGGTACAAAGCGGATTGATTAAATGTGCTTTAAGTTCCATTATCGTTAGGTCGAAGATCTCTACTAGGTTTAGTGCACTTTTGTAGTTGCGAATGTTGTCGTAATCGAATGTCTTTCTCATTCGACATTCTCTCTTACCAAGCACTCATACTTGCAAGGGTTGAGGAGACAGTCTGATATGAATCCAACAACTAATCACTTCCATGTACCCGAACGAGCAATTACAAGAAGCAATACAAAGAAGATTCAAGAATCAAATCAAGAAAATAATGGAGTGGCTGATATTGGAAAGTAATTAGAAGACTTGCCTTTGGTAGTTAAATTACCAATTAAGGAAATTTATTAATGTCTTAGTTTCTTCAATTTATATTTAATAGCATTTATTAATAGTTTGTATGAATTGCCTTATATTCTTCAATTTGTATTTAATAGCATTTATTAGCATTTATTAGTGATTGGTGGCTGAACCATATTATGTTAGGGTTACCTTTTAGACCTATTTAAAGGCATGTAATACTCATGTTTGAGAAGATTTTGTTGAATACATAAAAAACTATTTTCTGGATACCCTTTTGGTGTTATTCTTTTTCAAACCTTGCTTTAGGTTTGATGTTTAAACCGATTCATTGAATTAGTTTTGATCAAGCTAATTCTGGAGTGAATTGTCTTGGTATCTAAGAGTGACCATCATAGATTTCAAGTTCGATCTAAGAGTCATTCATCTTCTAACCAGCTCTTGGTTGGAATCAATCCGTTAAGTTAGCTTTCTCTGTGAGCGTTTTGCAAGGATTCTAGAAGGACCTCTAGCTTTGCAAATTCTTTGTAGGCGCTTATGACAGTCTCTGAGCTAATTTGGTTTCGAGATTGCGTATACGGGAAAAGAGCTCGCTTTCGACTTTCTCCTCGGCGTTTTGTGCCTAGTTTTAGTTCAGGAAAGGGTTGATCTTTCAGAGCACTGCAAAAACTCGGAACTAGTGGAGAGGCTATGATGACTTCAGGCTATTCAAATAGCATGACCGATACCACAAAGAAAGGGTATCTAAGTCACACTAGTGGAATAGCTTTTTCATAATAATTATCTCGATATATGATACCAAAAACCTGCCTGATGACTGATAAGGTAAGGGGTTTCAAAAGACAAAAGAATGACAATTGTGATAGAAAAGAAGATCTTCTTTTTCGTTCGCCTGCCTTCTTGACCACGGATAGGCTATGGGGCTTTGCACTTCGGCCCTGAGAATAATACCACATCAAGATGATAGGATTCGAACCTATGGCTCTCTGAAACTTCTTCATCGTGGCGTATCTTCCTGAAGAAGAATGTGACAACAGATGATGTAATGCTCTTTGAAGTTTCAAAATTGTCATTCTTTTGTCTTTTGAAGGGGCATTCCGAGAATCAAACTCGAGACCTCTTGCACCCAAAGCAAGAATCATACCACTAGACCAAATGCCCTTATTATGGACTATATATTAAGTTGTTTATGGAATGTATCATCATTATTTCATTTATTTTCTTTGTTAATGAAATCCATGAGCAATTATTATTATATCTTTTAGATCTCGACTACTATTAAATTATTTACATAGGGTTTGTGATAATTACTATAGAGAGAAGAACTGTTAAATTATTTACATAGGGTTTGCGATAATTACTATAGAGAGAAGAAAAAAGAAAATTACATAGGGTTAAAGAATAATTACATACTATAGAGAAGAAAAAAAAATAGAAGTTATTTTCTAGTGTAAGTTTTAGTTTGATAGTTCCATTTGAGACATATATCGTGGAGTACACAAGTAAATGATATTAAAAAAAGCATTATCATTAAATGAAAATACACTAGTTTGTATTTTTCTTTGCTTTCTCTAAGGCCATCTTGTGAGAAATGAACATAGGGGCATTCTAAGAATTGAACTCGGGACCTCTCGCACCCTAAGCGAGAATCATACCACTAGACCAAATACCCTTTCTAAAAAGAATGCAACATTTTTAACTCCTACTCAATATATTTTTTTCTCTCAAGTTTGAAATCTATTTTCTTGAGCGATTGTTGGACTATAAAATAAAAAGTTGATGGTCTAGTATTTTACTTGTAAGTAAGGCATGTAATGTTGAATTGTTCTAATATGCAAGTGTTATCGAATAAACTACAACCCAAAAAATTTGTTTCTTAGCATAATATGAATTTAGTTGCAGAGTTATTAGGAATAAGATGGAGAAAGAAATTTTATTTAAAATAATAAACAGACCCAAGTTCATCGTTGTTGTTGTCTAATTGTGATTTTGCAAAAAATTTAACTAATATGAAATATCAAGGTAAATCAAGAATATATCCTACACGTCATTCAAGATGACAATAAAATGGAGTTAAATTGAACGCAGTTTTAGTTTCATGTCTAGCATAATTGTATTAATGATATTAAAGAGAACTTTGTGTTTTATTACAAGAGACCAACTTCCTTTAAGATATACTATGAGTTTAAACTACTTCCATTGTAATTTCAATCACTCCACAATGATTACAAATTTAGGGTTGGCTAATTGGACATCAATTATCAACTTTAGGTTATAATTTAGGTAGTAGCCATTATAATATTAATGAGCATAAGATTTACAATTCTTTCATGGACCATATGTATTATAGTTAAATTAATATATATATATATGATGTATGTCGAGGTTTGGTTAAAGCACAAAGTAGTAAGGAACACCATTGTCAACTCTA